>CM033619.1:53399853-53449853 GCA_019453435.1 Rhinogobius similis | reverse complement strand
GCTCTGTGTCTGAACCCTTCACCTGCTGCAGCAGAACGACTCAAACTGACACAGAGTTCACATCCCAGAGAGTCTGTGGAACATTCTGTGAAAATAATTCAACTGAACTTAGATCATGAGAACAGATTGACGTGTTTAAATAAAATGTTTAGCACAGACCGATGTCCAGGCCGACTGTGAGTGAAAGAAAAGAGAGTGTCACATGATTAACATGATTTAAGGCCGGTCCATCATGGGTTCAAGGCCCTGAAGAAGACTGTGCCTCGGGTCTTGGTCGAGGCTTTATTTAATCTTCTGTTATAAACTCATCCTGAAGATCATCTGACTCTGTGTTTGGACCTGGTGTTTGGACCTGGTGTTTGGACCTGGTGTTTGGACCTGGTGTTTGGACCTGACTCTGTGTTTGGACCTGGTGTTTGGACCTGGTGTTTGGACCTGGTGTTTGGACCTGGTGTTTGGACCTGACTCTGTGTTTGGACCTGGTGTTTGGACCTGGTGTTTGGACCTGGTGTTTGGACCTGGTGTTTGGACCTGACTCTGTGTTTGGACCTGGTGTTTGGACCTGGTGTTTGGACCTGGTGTTTGGACCTGACTCTGTGTTTGGACCTGGTGTTTGGACCTGGTGTTTGGACCTGGTGCAGACTCTGTGTTTGGACCTGGTGCAGCTCTCTTTGGACCTGGTGTTTGGACCTGGTGTTTGGACCTGGTCAGCTCTCTTTGGACCTGGTGTTTGGACCTGACTCTGTGTTTGGACCTGGTGTTTGGACCTGGTGTTTGGACCTGGTGTTTGGACCTGGTCAGCTCTCTTTGGACCTGGTGTTTGGACCTGGTGTTTGGACCTGGTGTTTGGACCTGGTGTTTGGACCTGGTGTTTGGACCTGGTGTTTGGACCTGGTGTTTGGACCTGGTGTTTGGACCTGGTCAGCTCTCTTTGGACCTGGTGTTTGGACCTGGTCAGCTCTCTTTGGACCTGGTGTTTGGACCTGGTGTTTGGACCTGGTGTTTGGACCTGGTGTTTGGACCTGGTGTTTGGACCTGGTGTTTGGACCTGGTGTTTGGACCTGGTGTTTGGACCTGGTCAGCTCTCTTTGGACTTGGACCATCATCAGATCTTCAGCTGATGCTTCTGTTGTTGCTCTGACACATTTAAAGGGAGGTGTAGGTCACAACAGAACAATGATGTACAGCTCCTTTAACCATGTTTTCTTCAGGTTCTGGTCTTTTATTTGTTCTATTTATATTATTATTATTATTCTACGACGTCAGGCCTTTTAGACGATGTGACTTAGATTAGTTCGATACAGCGGCTGTGACATGAATCACATCAGTTTAGATTAAAAAGGCCACGTGAGTCTGATGCAGGTGTAACAGAGTTAAAAATGCACTTATTATAATTTGGATACATTTTCTGGTTGTATTTTAGTGTTTAGTATGATTATATGTGAATTTGATCATTTTGGCATTTTATTTTGAAAAACCAGGAAGCGCACGCTGCTCCCGAGTGTTTTATTTTGGTAGGTTCACTTCCTCTCTCATTGCCGCGTTGCAAGCTTTTTTTTTTTTTTTTTTTTTATTTATTATTACATGCATAATATACAAGACTCTCGATGGGAGATGGATGCATTTCTGCGAAATCTGTAACAAACATTTGTACTTAAACAAATTAAATGAAGAAAAAAAATAAAATAAAACACATATATATAAACAAATATCAAGGCCTGTCAAACTCCTAGTAGGCCATGAAGCTCCAAGTAAATATTACATACATAGCTATTTCAATTCACAATAATACATATTTAGAGACGTCTTCACACAAGTTTGCAATGACCACACAAGAGTCTTTCAGTCGAGACAAGGAAGCAAAATAAGACTCAAGTTCACTTTTAAATACTGCGAGGGATGGACTTTTACCTTGCCATTTACATTTGTGAATGTGGTATTTACCCATAATTAAAATTATATTGAAAATTGTGAAAAATTCATTAGACAAGTCATAATTACCAAAAAGCACTTGTTCCAATTTCAATTGTGCAGTTTTGTTCATTTTAATTTTCAACCAGCTCACTATATCAAGCCAGAAGTTCTTTGTTTTGCGACACGAAAAAAATAGATGTTGGATTGTTTCCTCCTCTTGAGAACAAAAAACACATGGCTCCACCTCCAAACCAAACCTCTTTTTAAGCATCGTCGCAGCTGGATAAAACCCATTCATTATTTTAAATTGCATTTCTTTTACTTTGGGGGGTATCGGCCATTTCATGTATTTTCTACATTTATTTGTTATTTCACGTTCACAACAATATATTTTATTGTTTCTGTCAAAGTTATGAAATAGTTTACTTTTAAATATTTTGTTAATAGTATTATTTTTGCATTTTTTATCATTTAATGACATTTGGTTTAATTGTATTTTAGGCAGGGTTGTTTGTCTTCCAGCATAGTGTAAATAGTTCTGAATTAAATTTAATAAAGCGATGGGTATTGCTTTGCAAACTTTATTATATTCTCCAACTGAACTTTGGATTTTACATTTGATTTGGAAATCACTGAAACTAAGAATCTGGCCTTGACCGTCTAGTATGTCTGTGATAAAAATTATACTTTGTTCATACCAGCTTTGAATGAAAAGTGTTTTTCTATTTGATGTAATTACTCTGTTGTTCCACAAGGTGGAGCCATGTGGAGAAAAGTTATGAGTAAATACCATCTTCCAGTGATGTACGATCTGTTTGTGGTACTCTGACAACTTTACAGGCAATTTGGATACTTCATAATCACATTTTAAAAGAAATTCTAGTCCTCCCACCTGATCAAAAATACATTTGGGGATATTAAACCATATAGAGTCTGGTTCTGTTAGAAAAGTTTTAATCCAATTCACTCTAAACACACCAACCATGGACTCAAACTCCATAGTTCTTAGACCTCCTTTGTTGTACTCTTTAACTAGTTGTGATTTTTATATATAGTGTGTTTTATTACGCCAAATGAATTGGTAGATTATTGTGTTTGTTCTCTTAATATTTTTTGGAGTAATATACAGCGAATAACTCGGGTACACAAGTTTTGAGATACCTTCGGCTTTTGATAACAAATTCCGGCCCAGGATGGTTAGGTCTCTTGTTAACCAAAAGTTAAGACTTTTTGAGACTTCTTCAATTTTATCCTTGAAATTTTTTGCTTCTCTTACTTTTACATCTCTGGATAAGTGAATTCATTTGTGTTTTCACAGGGATTGACTCTAGTTCAAACATACAATGGTAGTATTTCACATTTTTTTAAATTAAGGCAAAGGCCTGATGCTCTAGAGAAAACTGAGACGACTCTGATGCTTTTCTGAGGATTGATTTGTCTTTCAGGAAAATGACTGTATCGTCAGCAAATTGACTTATTTTAAATTCAGTATCATATACTTTTATTCCTTCTAAATCAGGATTATTTACTATGAAATAGGCCATTAATTGTGTACAGAGAATAAATAATTTGGGGGAAATTGGACACCCTTGGCGAATACCGCAAGAAACATTGATCCTTGGGGAGATGTAACATAACTATAGATTTCGTCATAGAACATTTTGATTATATTGCAATATTTGTCACCAAAACCAAGAAAATTAAGAGTTTGAAGTAAAAAATCATGCTCAATGGAATCAAATGCCTTGTAAACATCTATAAATAATATTAAGCTCTCTGAATGTGTTGGGATGTGGTAATCTAACATTATTTTGTATCTGTCTGCCTTTGATGAACGCTGACTGAACTCATCTATTCATTTATGTAAGATCCTTTTAATCCTATTTGCATACACAAGAGCTAACAGTTTATAGTCATTACAGAGAAGAGTTATAGGTCTCCAGTTATCTCATTTGAAGAGGTCCTTGTTAGGTTTGGGTAAAGTTATTAAACCAGTTTTCATTGTTGGGGATAATTGACCATTATTTATAGAATCCAAAAAAGCGTTAAATAATCGCTGTTTCATGTCTTGCCAAAATGTTCTGTAAAACTCAATAGTTAGGCCGTCTATACCAGGTCATTTACCATTTTTCATCTGCTTCAGCGCAACATCAACTTCTGATATATTTAAATCCTCTTCTAATAATAATTTATCTTCATTTGTTAATTTATTCATGTCTTTAATTTTATTCATAAAAGAATCACATTCATCTTTCAAAAATTTTTTCTTATATAAGTTACTGTAGAATTGACTCACTTCTACCTTTATTTGGGCAGGATCTTGGATAATAAAACCATTTTTTCTCAATTCGGTGATATTCTTTTTTGTTTGTCGTCGTTTTTCAAGGCTGTAAAAATAGGATGAGTTTTTCTCTCTTTGTTCAATCCATTTGGCTTTGGATCTTACGAAGGCGCCCTCTGCTTTCTCTAAGTAAAGTTCATCTCGTTGATTTTGGAGAGAATGTACTAACTCTGTGTCTTTCCCTGTTGGATTGAGCTTTTCACAGAGTGCACTTATTTTTTCCACCAAATCTTTATTCTTGCATTTACACATTTCTGCCATTCTTTTCCCTGTTTCAGTTGCTTGTTGTTTCACCCTAAATTTGAACCATTCCCATTGACTTATACTCGACATGTCCAGCTTAGTTGTTTCATTTAATATTCTTTTAACTTGGTTGCAGAATTCTTTATTTGTTAATAATGTATTATTAAATGTCCATATATTATTGGATTTGGAGGATGCTAATAACAATGAAAGATTAATATTGCAGTGATCGGTAAGTGGTGATAATTGAATATCACTCTTTGTTTACTGTGGTTTGTGACACCAGCCAATAGTCGAGCCTTGAGCGTATGTTAGGGTCAGCAGGACTTGTCCAAGTGTATCTCACTTTGTCAGGATTTAACATTCTCCAACAGTCTATCAGATGATTTGAGTCACAAAAGCTGCTTATAATATTATCATGGATTGGTTGTGTACCCTTAGGAGGCCTTTATCGAGCCAGGAGTCTGGTGCTGTATTAAAATCACCTCCTGTGATTATCCTGTCTGTGCCATATGTTATACTCCATTCTCCAATGGATTGGGTTCATTTTTTCAACATATTCCTATTGAGACATCTGTTGTTATAACCATAGACATTCATTAACATAAGTTGAAGCCTTTGTATTTCTATTATAACCATTATCCAGTGGCCATCCTCGTCCCTTTTATGATCAATTATTGTCCTCTTAAACCTGTAAAATAAAATCATTACACCAGCCGAATGTGAGGGACCATGAAAACAAAATAGTGTCCCCCCATTGTTGGAATGTGTCTCTTGTAAAATAATAATATTGGCTTTTAACTCTTTACAAAATAAAAAAATGGCCTTGTGCTTAACAATATTCTTTAAACCTCTAACATTTAAGGAACTCAAATGAACAGACATAACTGAACGAAGTAATTATACACCAAGTGTGCTCTAACAGAAGAATATTATGATGAGCAGGAATGAGCATGTTGACCTTAAACCCTCTTTTCCTTTCTTTCTTTCTTTTATGACATCATCTTTGAAAAAAAGATTCTTTCTTTTTTTTTTTTTCCAAAAAACCAACCAGTGGTGAGAATGTCTTAACCATAGGCTCGTGTGACGTACAGAAACAACGTCTAACGCACTAACCGTAGAACCACTTCTTATATCTCAACTCTTTTGCCATCCATCAGCTCATGCCCCTCCTTCAGGGCGGCTCGTCGTCCTTTGCGGCGCTTCTTCCACGACCGGCCAAAGTTTCGCCCGGGCTTCTCGATCTTCCTTTGAAAAGTCTTCCTTGAATCTAATGTTCATTTCTTTGCACACTCTCGCCTCTAATGTTCATTTCTTTGCACACTCTTGAATCTAATGTTCATTTCTTTGCACACTCTTGACTCTAATGTTCATTTCTTTGCACACTCTTGACTCTAATGTTCATTTCTTTGCACACTCTTGCCTCTCTTGACCTTCTCCAAACCTCGTCCCACGTTGTCCTCGTGCTGAATTGGATAATGATTTGACGTGGCGTCTTATTTGTGGCTGCATCATTCTTTTTTCCCAGTCTGTGAACAGTGTCCACAGTTTCTCTCAGTTTGTCCACAGTTTGTCCACAGTTTGTCCACAGTTTGTCCACAGTTTGTCCACAGTTTGTCCACAGTTTGTCCACAGTTTGTCCACAGTTTGTCCACAGTTTGTCCACAGTTTGTCCACAGTTTGTCCACAGTTTGTCCACAGTTTGTCCACAGTTTGTCCACAGTTTGTCCACAGTCTGTCCACAGTTTGTCCACAGTTTGTCCACAGTTTGTCCACAGTTTGTCCTCAGTTTGTCCACAGTTTGTCCACAGTTTGTCCACAGTTTCTCTCAGTTTGTCCACTGACACAGGGATCACTCTGGTGAGGATGCCAATCACCATTTCCCGTGTGTTCTCCTTTTCCTTCTCTGGCAGCTCCTCCAGTACCTGGCGCTCTCCAAACACTTCTCTTTCAGTTCTGTGTTTTCTTTTGACAGTGACTGAACCTCTGAGTTTATCCACTTGGTCTTTATTCTCCTTTGTTGCCTTTTCGTTTGCTTTCATCCAACTTGTTCTCAAGCACATCCAGTCTTTCATCCATCCGTTTTGACGCTCTCGATGCTGACCTGTCTAGTTTCATTTCTCCTTTTCAACTTTTTGGGATTTGGACTTTTAATCGAAGTGTGCTCCTCTAGGCTTTTAATGTGGTTGAACTCCATCTCTTCTCGGTCAGACAACTCGTCATCTCCACAAGCCTCGCGTAGCGCCGTTAAGTTGTAATCATGATCCGGGATGCTAGCAGTTTGTTGAGGATTAGCCATTTTTTCCGACTCAAATATGACGCTTTGCTTTCCTCAACGTTGTTAAATCAGTTCGAAAAACGGTTCTGTCAGCCTTATGTTATTGTCTAGCGTAGCTGTTCTTTCAGAAATCAAGGTTCAGGGCGTCCACATCACTTTTTCTGTCAGACCTGCAACTTTTCCAACTGCTCACTCCGCCATCTTTTTTCTCCCCCGCTACAGAGGGTAAGTCTTTGCTCCGTGAAAAAGAATATAAATTGTTAAATGAACTCGCTGTAACCACCAAAGCACGAGCACATGTTAATAACACCATGTTTGTGCACGTAATGGGTGTGTTTGGATTGAAGTTATCGAGCTGTTTTAGAGTTTGTGCATTTTACTTGGACAGATCATTATTTTCTGTTCTTACCTTTTATGGAGCCAGTGACATATAATGATTATGTCACTGGAGTAAAGTTGATGAACTCCACATTGTGTCCTGTCTTGTCTCTACGGCCGGACGAAGAGGAGCAGCCGTTAAACAGGTTTTGACAAAAAAATAAAAAAAATCCACAATTGATGCTAATTGTTTGTTTAAGATTTCAGCAAAAAAAGAAAAGTCCGACTGAATGATTGAAGGTCCCTCTGACCAGAGGCGTCTGCTTCAGTCCGTCCTGATCTCCAGCCTCAAACATCTGCTGCTGTCACTGAAGGAGGTTTGGACCAGAGTCTCCAGCCTCAAACATCTGCTGCTGTCACTGAAGGAGGTTTGGACCAGAGTCTCCAGCCTCAAACATCTGCTGCTGTCACTGAAGGAGGTTTGGACCAGAGTCTCCAGCCTCAAACATCTGCTGCTGTCACTGAAGGAGGTTTGGACCAGAGCCTCATGTGCACTGATCGTCCAAACCAGTGTTTAACCCTTGAAGATCAACCCAAAGTGTTCTTCTTGGACCGAGGACACAGACTCTTCACAGTGAGACTCTGAGGAGCAACGACAAACACCTCGTTGTTGTTACAGGAGCCTTGTCTCCAACCATTTTAAACACTTTATATTTAGTATAAAGTTAAGATGTTCAATGTTCCACTTCTGTGTCCTGAGTGAATGTGACGAGCTTTAAGAACGCTCTGACCTCTGACCTCTGACCTCTGCTCCTCTGACCCTCTGACCTCTGACCTCTGACCTCTGACCCTCTGCTCCTCTGACCCTCTGCTCCTCTGACCCTCTGCTCCTCTGACCCTCTGCTCCTCTGACCTCTGACCTCTGACCCTCTGACCCTCTGACCTTTGACCTCTGTAGTTATTTGACTTTCATACTTATTGTTTTTATTACATAAAGTAAACTGTTCATAGATTTTGTGATGGTGTTGAATTCTAAGTTAAATTCATTGTTTGTTTAAAGTTTATTTAGTTAAAGTATAATTAGTATAATTCACTCATTCATTCATTTTCTCCCTCTTATTCCCGTCGGGGGTCGCGGGTGACTGGAGCCTGTCCCAGTGACTTTGGGCCTTAGGCGGGGCCTGGACACTCGTCGCAGCAAACAGAGAGACACAGACAACCATTCACTCTCACATTCATTCACTCGGGACAATTTAGAGTCGTCAATTAACCTACACAGTCATGTGTTTGGACAGTGGGAGGAGCCAGAGAACCAGGAGAGAACCCACGGTAACACGAGGAGGACATGCAGACTCCACCCAGAGTATAAGTAGTATAATTAGTATAATTAATGTAAAATGTATATTTGATTGGGACATTTTAAGGATATTCATTCAATTAAAGTCAATTGTACATTTATGAGTCACTGATTCAGAGTAAGGTTTACGTGATGATTATAAGTAAGATTTAATGTATAAATACAAGTATTCTGTCATTTATTAACCCTAAGGTTTGACTCGTCACAACCGTCATTATCTGGTTTGTCTAAAGCCATGTGAGCCCCGCCCACAGGGAGGAGTCTGATCTGTGTGAGCCCCGCCCACAGGGAGGAGTCTGATCTGTGTGAGCCCCGCCCACAGGGAGGAGTCTGATCTGTGTGAGCCCCGCCCACAGGGAGGAGTCTCTGTCTGTCTGTTTACCCAGATCAGTTTCACCTGAAGCTAATCTTTTATAGCTGTAGCTCCTCGTCGCTGTTGAGCACTTCATTAGCATAAGATTAGCATGTGATTAGCATATGATTAGCATGTGATTAGCATGTGATTAGCATGTGATTAGCATGTGACTGGACTATTGATTTAGACCAGGGTTTAGGTCATAAATGTACAGTCCATTTCACAGACCCTGGTCTTGTCCAGACTCGATGGTACATCTGTCCAACCTGCTCCTGTTTGATCCATTGAATCCACTTCATCCATAGATTTCTCTCACATTTTTGTCCCTCGAGACATAAAGATCATTAAAGTAGATCCACAGGAGCTGTACAACCTGGACTCAACACCCCGCACCTCCCCCTGAACACCCTGCACCTCCCCCTGAACGGCCCGCACCTCCCCCTGAACACCCTGCACCTCCCCCTGAACACCCTGCACCTCCCCCTGAACACCCTGCACCTCCCTCTGAACACCCCGCACCTCCCCATGAACGCCCCGCACCTCCCCCTGAACACCCTGCACCTCCTCAAATGCCCCCCCCACCTCCCCCTGAACACCCCGCACCTCCCCCTGAACACCCCGCACCTCCCCCTGAACACCCCGCACCTCCCCATGAACGCCCGCACCTCCCCTGAACACCCCGCACCTCGCCCTGAACACCCCGCACCTCCCCCTGAACACCCCGCACCTCCCCCTGAACACCCCGCACCTCCCCCTGAACGCCCCGCACCTCCCCCTGAACGCCCCGCACCTCCCCATGAACGCCCGCACTCTCCCCATGAACGCCCGCGACTCTCCCCTGAACGCCCCGCACCTCCCCCTGAACACCCCGCACCTCCCCCTGAACACCCCGCACCTCCCCCTGAACACCCCGCACCTCCCCCTGAACACCCCGCACCTCCCCCTGAACACCCTGCACCTCCCCCTGAACACCCCGCACCTCCCCCTGAACACCCCGCACCTCCCCATGAACGCCCCGCACCTCCCCATGAACGCCCGCACTCTCCCCTGAACGCCCCGCACCTCCCCATGAACACCCCGCACCTCCCCATGAACGCCCCGCACCTCCCCCTGAACGCCCCGCACCTCCCCCTGAACACCCTGCACCTCCCCCTGAACACCCCGCACCTCCCCCTGAACACCCCGCACCTCCCCCTGAACACCCCGCACCTCCCCATGAACGCCCCGCACCTCCCCATGAACGCCCCGCACCTCCCCTGAACGCCCGCACCTCCCTGAACACCCCGCACCTCCCCCTGAACACCCCGCACCTCCCCCTGAACACCCCGCACCTCCCCCTGAACACCCCGCACCTCCCCCTGAACACCCCGCACCTCCCCCTGAACGCCCCGCACCTCCCACTGAACACCCGCACTCTCCCCTGAACGCCCTCAAGCCTCCCCCTGAACACCCTGCACCTCCCCCTGAACGCCCCGCACCTCCTCAAATGCCCTGCACCTCCCCCTGAACACCCTGCACCTCCTCAAATGCCCCGCACCTCCCCCTGAACACCCTGCACCTCCCTCTGAACACCCTGCACCTCCCTCTGAACACCCTGCACCTCCCCCTGAACACCCTGCACCTCACCCTGAACACCCCGCGCCTCCCCCTGAACACCCCGCACCTCCCCCTGAACACCCCGCACCTCCCCCTTAACACCCTGCACCTCCTCAAATGCCCCGCACCTCCCCCTGAACTCCCCGCACCGCCCCCTCAACACCCCGCACCTCCCCCTGAACACCCTGCACCTCCTCAAATGCCCCGCACCTCCCCCTGAACGCCCCGCACCTCCCACGGAACTCCCCGCACCTCCCCCTGAACACCCTGCACCTCCCCCTGAACACCCCGCACCTCCCCCTGAACACCCTGCACCTCCTCAAATGCCCCGCACCTCCCCCTCAACACCCTGCACCTCCCCCTGAACACCCTGCACCTCCCCCTGAACGCCCCGCACCTCCCACTGAACGCCCCGCACCTCCCCCTGAACACCCCGCACCTCCCCCTGAACACCCTGCACCTCCTCAAATGCCCCGCACCTCCCCTGAACACCCTGCACCTCCCCTGAACACCCTGCACCTCCCCCTGAACGCCCCGCACCTCCCCCTGAACACCTGCACCTCCCCCTGAACACCCCGCACCTCCCACTGAACACCCCGCACCTCCCCCTGAACACCCTGCACCTCCCCCTGAACACCTGCACCTCCCCTGAACAGCCCGCACCTCCCCCTGAACACCCCGCACCTCCCACTGAACACCCCGCACCTCCCCCTGAACACCCCGCACCTCCCCCTGAACACCCCGCACCTCCCACGGAACGCCCCGCACCTCCCCTGAACACCCTGCACCTCCCCTGAACACCCCGCACCTCCCCCTGAACACCCTCGCACCTCCCTGAACACCCTGCACCTCCTGAACACCTGCACCTCCCACTGAACGCCCCGCACCTCCCCCTGAACACCCGGCACCTCCCCCTGAACACCCCGCGCCTCCCCCTGAACGCCCCGCGCCTCCTCAAACGCCCCGCACCTCCCTCTGAAAGCCCCGCGCCTCCCCCCGAACGCCCTGCACCTCCTCCCGAACGCCCTGCACCTCCTCAAATGCCCCGCACCTCCCCCTGAACGCCCTGCGCCTCCTCAAACACCCCGCACCTCCCCCTTAACGCCCTGCACCTCCTCAAACGCCCCCCACCTCCTCAAATGCCCCGCACCTCCCCCCGAACGCCCTGCTGCTCCTCCCGAACGCCCTGCACCTCCTCAACGCCCGCACTCTCCTCAAACGCCAGACCTCCTCAAACGCCTCGCACTCCTCAACGCCCCACTCTCCTCAAACGCTTCGCACTCCTCCAACGCCCCCACCTCCTCTCAAACGCTGCACCTCCTCAACGCCCGCACTCTCCTCCAAACGCCCGCACCTCTCTCAAACGCCCCGCACCTCCTCAAACGCCCCGCACCTCCTCAAACGCCCCCCCCCACCTCTCACGCCCCTCACCTCCTCAAACGCCCCCCCCTCCTCAAACTCCCCGCACCTCCCCCTGAACGCCCTGCTGCTCCCCCTGAACGCCCCGCGCCTCCCTTTGAACACCCCGCTGCTCCTCAAACTCCCCGCGCCTCCCCCCGAACGCCCTGCTGCTCCCCCTGAACGCCCTGCTGCTCCTCCCGACCGCCCTGCACCTCCTCAAACGCCCCGCACCTCCTCAAACGCCCCGCACCTCCTCAAACGCCCCGCACCTCCTCAAACGCCCCCCACCTCCTCAAACGCCCCGCACCTCCTCAACCCCCCCCCACCTCCTCAAACGCCCCGCACCTCCTCAAATTCCCCCCCCACCTCCTCAAACGCCCCCCACCTCCTCAAATGCCCCCCACCTCCTCAAATGCCCCCCCCACCTCCTCAAACGCCCCCCCCACCTCCTCAAACTCCCCGCACCTCCCCCTGAACACTTGCGCCTCCCCCTGAGCCCAGAGTTCATCAAACACACCGTTTAGTGTCCACTTTATTATTTTATATCATTTCATTTTCACCAAAGTCTCGCTTCGACAGAAAAAGTGAAAAGTTACAGAAATAAAAACAAAACTGAAAACTTTAGGCAAAAACAAACCAAAAGATTTAAATTATGTGCTTTTCATTTTACAGCAATAAGTTACAGCTCAGTGTTTTAGAAAAGAACCAGGACCAGGACCTGGACCAGGACCAGGACCTGGACCAGGACCAAGACCTGGACCTGGACTAGACCTGGTCCTGGTCTAGTCCTGGTCCAGGTCCAGGTCCTGGTCCTGGTCCAGGTCTAGTCCTGGTCCTGGTCCTGGTCCAGGTCCTGGTCCAGGTCCAGTCCTGGTCCAGGTCCTGGTCCAGGTCTAGTCCAGGTCCAGGTCCAGGTCCTGGTCCAGGTCTAGTCCAGGTCCAGGTCCAGGTCTAGTCCTGGTCCAGGTCTGGTCCTGTTCTGGTCCAGGTCCTGGTCCAGGTCTGGTCCTGGTCCAGGTCTGGTCCAGGTCTGGTCCAGGTCTGGTCCAGGTCTGGTCCAGGTCTGGTCCAGGTCCAGGTCCAGTCCTGGTCCAGGTCTAGTCCAGGTCCAGGTCCAGGTCTTACTGTGGTAAAAGTGTTGATGAAACATACATTTCTGGATCTTTCTGGATTCAGACTCGAAGGTTAAGCAGAAACACCATCTTGATCACCGTGGTAACCATCATTGTTAGGGGGCGGGGCCATGCATGAAGGAGGCGGAGCTCTAAGCGCTATTTATGTATTTTTAGTTTAGTGGTATAAAAAGTCTTAAAGAGTGACGAGAGCCAATCAGGACAGAGGGTGGGGCTTAACATTCCTTTGCACACACTGCGAGTGGACTGAAGGGGGCGCCGGGACAGTCTGTGCACCCTTCAGGAGAGAGCGCCCTCTGCGGGTGAGTCTTTAACACTCTGGTCTAATCTCTACTGCTCTATTTACACCGACCCTCCAGCGCCCTCCAGTGTCCTTCGTGAGACGGCGGTTTGGTTTGGCTTCTGTGAAAGGCGTCGTTTGAGTCGTTTTATAATTTATTCACAGTAGATTTAACAGTTTGTCCGACGGCGTTAGCTCCGCCTCACACGGACGTCACGATGTACGAGCCTCTCTCGCCGCCGTTTCCTCCGGCTCCTCCCTCTCCTTTGGGCTCGCGTTTCTTAGTGACGGGCGTGGGGATGAGCGAGGGCCGCGTGGGCGTGCTGGAGGCGCTCGCTGCAGTAGTCGTAGTCGTGGTCGCGGGGGTCACGGGGGTCGCGGCGGCGCCGGACGAGTCGGCGTTGGTTTTGCGAGGGCTCGGCGTGTAGTTAAACGGACTCACTCGAGCCGCCACGGCGCCGCGAGGAGCTACGCGCGGAGGCTTCTCGTCTAAACTCTCGCAGCTGCGGCGCAGGTTGAGATTGGAGCAGGAGGAGGAGCCTGAGGGGATTCTGGAGGCGGGGGCGGGGCTGTCGATGACGGGCGGGGCGTTGGAGGGCGAGCGGGCGGAGCACGAAGAGGCGGAGCGCGGGTTATTCACGGGACAGTCCTCCAGACGCACCCACACGTCCTCGGATTTATCCGATTTGTCGCTCAAGCTGCGCTCGCCGGATTCGCTCTTCTTCTTGCGCCACGTGCCTTTGCGCTGTGATGTCACTTCCTCCTCGCTGCGGCCCCTGTCGCTCGCCCCTCTCTCGCTGGACTCTGAGGAGGCGGAGAGTACGGAGGAGGAGCTTCCCGTGCGTTTCCAGGTCCCGACGCGCGGCAGAGACGTAGAATGCTGTTTGCCGTTGGCGCCGCCGTTAGTGGCGCTACTGTTCTCGCGTTTCCACGTGCCCGTGCGGCTGAAGCGCGACGACGTCACTTCCTGCGGCCGCGAGGGGCTTTCCGAGTGCGAGCGGCTCACGTCGCTTTTGCGGTTTAAAGGCGGCTGTTGTGTTTCGGGGCTGGAGAGCGAGTCGAGCGCGGCACTGTTCAGGTTCTGCGACTCCTCCAGTTTGCGTTTGAGAGTGGGGCTCGGCGCCTCTTTGATGAACGTCGACTGTCGCACGAGCGCCGGCGGCTTCTCGGCGTCAGACTTCTGTTTCTTGGGCGTGACGCGCGGCGCCGACTCGCTGCGCGGTAAACCCGTGGTTTTGGGTTTGACGGCGGGTTTGGGCGCGGGACTCGCCGCGGTCGGAGCCACGGGTTTGGGCTTCTGGGACCTGGACGGAGTGGAGTCTCGAGACGAGCTGCCGCCCGTTCTGTCCTCTGGGTTACTTCCCGGTTTGGGGCCGATGGGGGCTCTGGGTTTGGTGCGTCCGCGGGCGCTGGGCTCCGAGCGCGGTTTCCCGGTGATTAAGCTGCGGTAGACTTTCTTTCCTCCTTTGACGCCTTTGTCGTCCTCGTGCTCGTGGCGCTGCTCCACAGTGCTGCGCTCCCCGGGCTTCAGGATGCGCGCTCCCCTCTTCTCCTCCGGCTCAGACGCCTCGCACGACTCCGGGGCCTCGGGGACTTTGTGTTTGGACGACAGCGGCAGCCTGAAGGGCGAGCCCACGGACTTCAGCGACAGAACAGAGTCTGAGTCGGACGAGGCCTGGCGCGAGAGCGACGAGGCCGCCGCGGCGTTCAAAGAGCTGACGATGGAGTTGGCTCCTTCCTGAATGGCCTTCCAGTCAAAGGACTCGGAGTCTGGAGACACCGGGCTGTGCGCGGCGTCGCGCGGCTCCAGCTCGGCCAGGATGCCCTCGTCCTGAGGCTCGGCGGGGGCGGGGTCCGCGGAGGGGGCGGCGGGCGGAGCCTTCTTTTTCTTCTTGGGCATGGCGGAGCTGATGCACTCCTGCAGCAGGTCGTCCTCAGAGTCGATGGACAGCGACGAGAGCGAGGAGTTTCTGCTGAAGCACACGGGCGTGTCCTCCACGTGGAAGGCTTTGGGGACGTAGCAGTGCGGCGCTGGGCGGGGCTTCTCGGGAGGAGGTGGTTCCGGCTCAGCGTCTGCGGCGGGAGGAGGCGGCTCCGCGGCGAAGGGTTTGTTGTTGTTCTCGTGGTCGATGTCGCTGAGCGAAGAGAGGGAGGAGTTTCGGCTGAAGCACACGGGCGTGTCCTCGATGGAGAACTTGAGCTTCTCGTCGGCGATGTTGGGTTTTAGCGGCGCGCTCGCGGCGAAGGCGGGAGGAGGAGGCGGTTTGGGCGACGCTTTGGCTTTGGCCTCCTCTTTGGGTTTCTCCTCGTCTTCGTCGAAGTCGAGCGAGCTGAGCGAGTCGTTTCGGGAGAAGCAGCAGGGCGTGCCCTCGATGGGAGTGTAGTGCCGCGGAGAGTCGAAGGAAAAGCCCGGTTTGTTGGTCTGTTTCAGCGCTGCCACGGCGTACGCCGGCCGCTGCTGCGGCATCGGCTTCACCGGAGACGTGGGTTTCTTCTTCTGTTGCTGTGCGGCCAGAGGAGGCGTGGCCTGAGGCGGAAGGGAGGGCGGGGCCTGGAGGATCTGCTCTGCCATTGGCCGGGCCACTGGAAGCGATTTGCGGAGCTTGGACTTGGGCATGGCGGCGTTGATGCATTCTGCCAAAATGTCGTCTCCGTTCTCTCCCTCGGGAAGCCCCGCCCTGCGCCTGTGAGGGGGCGCGGCTTCCTCTGGGGGCGGAGACTCGATGGTGAGGTCACTGAGGGACGTGGCGGTGGAGAAGTTCAGCGGCGTTCCCTCGACGCAATAAACTCTGGGCACGTCGTCGCTCGGGGCCTCCTCTTCCTGTTTGTCCTTCCTGGGCTGTGATTGGAGACGGCTCTGAGAGGGGAGGAGCTTATAGACCGGCAGCTGACTGGGCTTCCTGATTGGCTGCGCCGAGACGGGAGGCGGGGCTTGCGACTGCTGTTTCTTGGGTTTGCGAGAGGACTTGGGCATGGCCATGTTGATGCAGGCCTCCAGGATCTCGATGTCGTCGTCGGACTCTCCCTCCAGCAGCGGCTCCGGTTTCTCGGGCGGTTCCTGGGGGCGTGGCTCGCCCAGCTTCAGGTCGCCGATGTAGGGCTCGTCCACACTGAGCGCGCTCAGACTGGAGGCTTTGGAGAAGCCGTGCGGCGTGCTCTCTGTGGCGAAGTGCAGCAGCAGGTCAGAGCTGGGCTCCTGCTCGTCCTGGCGCTGCAGCTTCTGCGTCAGAGCCTCTTCCTTCTCCGCTTTGGGCGGCGGCGGCGTCTTGGCGCGGCTCGGGGGCATGGTTTGGCCCGGGCTGTCGGGCAGGTCGCTGGGGCTGATGACGCCGCTGGGCACGCCGCTGCAGGGCTCCGAGGAGCGCACGGACGAGGCGATGGACGAGGTGGAGAAAGAGTCCAGGGAGCTGACGGAGGTGCAGCGGCTGAACATGAGGGGCGTTTCCTGGGCGTAGAGCGGGGCGGGTTCAGGGGGACTCTTGGGCGTTCTGGCGCCGGACGCGGCGTGATGGTGGTGCCGCGCCTCGTGGTGATGGTGTCGTTTGGATCTGGAGTTGGTCGCGGCAGACTCTGCGGCGGTTTGGCTCTCGGCTTCTTTGCGCTGCTTCTGCTCGTCGGCGGCGGACGTCTTCTCGCTCACCGGCAGCGTGGGGTAGTTGCTGGCGGCGCGCTCGCCGCTGTCGTTAGCGCCGCGGCGTTTGCGAGGCAGAACCTCGTGGCTCTCGTCGTCCTCAGAGGACAGAGACGACAAAGATGAGCCACGCGAGAAGCAGATGGGCGTGTCCTCTACGCAGTAAGTCTGCGTCGACTCCTGGTGACTCTTTGGAGCCGCGCGATTGGCTGCGGGCTGCTGCAAGGGGCGGAGTTTCGGCGCAGAGGCGTTCGATTCTTTAGGAGCGTTACATTTTAAGCCGTACTCTTGTTTTCGTTGCGTTTCGCTGTATTTGAGGCTGTAGTCGATGGGCTGCTCCGCCTGCACTTCGTACGCCGCCGCGCCGCTGTAGCCGCGTGTGCTTTTGAGGTGCTCCTCCTCCGGCTCTCCTGCGCTCGGGTTCAGACTGGGGCTTTGGCGTCCGGAGTTCAGCTGCTCGTCAGAATACTTCAGACTGTAGTTTATGGGCGTGTCCAACTCGGCGCCGTCGTCGTCCGCCATGTGGTTGGCGCTGCGGATCTTGTGCGCCAGGTCCGCCGGGTACTTCATGTACACGCAGCACTTGTTGGTGACGGCGTTCTCCTCAGAGGAGTAGAAGTTCTCTGCCGTGGCCGAGGAGGGTTTGGTTTTGCCGCGGTTGCCGTAGCCGTCGGCGCTGGTGACGCTGTTGAGGCTGTCGCTGGAGGCGCGCACGTTGGGTGGGAAAGCTCGACCGTAGCCGGTGAGTTCGTCGCCGCGTTTGGGGCTGGACAGCACCGGCGTGTTGGCGTACGAGCGAGCGCCGGCTCCGCCGTTGGCGCAGCCTCGGCCTTTGCGGTGCGCGGTCTTGGGGCTCAGGTTGTCGATGTTGTCGAAAGTTTCCGAAAGCTGCTGCGCGTCCAGCTCCTCGAACAGGGCCTTCTGTTTGCGAGCGTGCAGCGACGGAGCGCCCCCTCCGGGAGACACCACGCTGGTGTCTTTGTAGCGCGCCGGGCGGTTGGCCATGAGGTTCCGCAGAGCCGCGGCGCTGCCCATAGCGATCATCTTGTGGCGCGAGTGGATGAGGTTCCGGAGCATGCCCACGGCGCCCAGCTCCCACAGAGTCTCCTGATCCGTGGCGTCCCGAGCAGAAAGGTTCCAGAGCGTCCCACAGGCGTTGGACACGATGGTCAGACTGTGAGACTTCAGGTGCTGCAGGAGCGTGGGCAGGCACCCGTGTTCACGCAGGACCTGCCTGTGGGACAAGACACAGGGCAGTGCTGTGTTACTGTAGTACTGGACTGTAGTACTGTGGTACTGTGGTACTGTAGTACTGTAGTACTGTGGTACTGTAGTACTGTGGTACTGTAGTACTGTGGTACTGTGGTACTGTGGTACTGTGGTACTGTGGTACTGTGGTACTGAGGTACTACAGTACTACAGTAGGTGTCAGTAGGTGTCAGTAGGTGTCAGTAGGTGTCAGTAGTGGTCAGTAGTGGTCAGTAGGTGTCAGTAGGTGTCAGTAGGTGTCAGTAGGTGTCAGTAGGTGTCAGTAGGTGTCAGTAGTGGTCAGTAGGTGTCAGTAGGTGTCAGTAGGTGTCAGTAGTGGTCAGTAGTGGTCAGTAGCGGTCAGTAGGTGTCAGTAGGTGTCAGTAGGTGTCAGTAGGTGTCAGTAGTGGTCAGTAGTGGTCAGTAGCGGTCAGTAGGTGTCAGTGGAGGTCAGTAGGTGTCAGTAGGTGTCAGTAGGTGTCAGTAGGTGTCAGTAGGTGTCAGTAGGTGTCAGTAGCGGTCAGTAGCGGTCAGTGGAGGTCAGTGGAGGTCAGTAGGTGTCAGTAGGTGTCAGTAGGTGTCAGTAGGTGTCAGTAGGTGTCAGTGGAGGTCAGTAGCGCTCACCTGTGCGCCTGGTTGGTGGCGATGAGGCTGGACACGTTCCTCAGGATGCCTCCTCCGCTCTCGATGATGGCCAGCGTGTTGCTGTGGCTGCGGTGAGTCAACGTTCCCACCAGAAAGGCCAGCGCTCCGTCCACACAGCAGATGTCCGCCTTGTTCTCCGTGCAGTGAGCGGAAAGGTTCCACAGTGCAGACAGAACGGACTTCAGAGTGGACTCCTGAGGTCAGAGGTCAGAGGGTTAGAGGGTCAGAGGGTCAGAGGGACACAGGGTCAGAGGGACACAGGGTCAGAGGGTCAGAGAGACACAGGGTCAGAGGGTTAGAGGGACACAGGGTCAGAGGGTTAGAGGGACACAGGGTCAGAGGGTCAGAGGGACACAGGGTCAGAGGGACAGAGGGTCAGAGGGACACAGGGTCAGAGGGTCAGAGGGACACAGGGTCAGAGGGTCAGAGGGACACAGGGTCAGAGGGTCAGAGGAGCAGAGGGACAGAGGGTTAGAGGGACACAGGGTCAGAGGGTCAGAGGGACAGAGGGTCAGAGGGTCAGAGGGACACAGGGTCAGAGGAGCAGAGGGTCAGAGGGACAGAGGGACACAGGGTCAGAGGGTCAGAGGAGCAGAGGGTCAGAGGGACACAGGGTCAGAGGGACAGAGGGTCAGAGGGACAGAGGGTCAGAGGGTCAGAGGGACAGAGGGACACAGGGTCAGAGGGTCAGAGGGACAGAGGGTCAGAGGGTCAGAGGGACAGAGGAGCAGAGGGACACAGGGTCAGAGGGACACAGGGTCAGAGGGTCAGAGGGACAGAGGGACACAGGGTCAGAGGGACAGAGGGACACAGGGTCAGAGGGACAGAGGGACAGAGGGACACAGGGTCAGAGGGACACAGGGTCAGAGGGACAGAGGGTCAGAGGGACAGAGGGACAGAGGGTCAGAGGGACAGAGGGTCAGAGGAGCAGAGGGACACAGGGTCAGAGGGACAGAGGGTCAGAGGGACAGGAGAGGTCAGAGGGACAGAGGGACAGAGGGACACAGGGTCAGAGGGACACAGGGTCAGAGGGACAGAGGGTCAGAGGGACACAGGGTCAGAGGGACAGAGGGTCAGAGGGTCAAAGGGACACAGGGTCAGAGGGACAGAGGGACACAGGGTCAGAGGGACAGAGGGTCAGAGGGTCAGAGGGACACAGGGTCAGAGGGTCAGAGGGACACAGGGTCAGAGGGACAGAGGGACAGAGGGTCAGAGGGACAGAGGGACAGAGGGTCAGAGGGACACAGGGTCAGAGGGACACAGGGACAGAGGGTCAGAGGGACAGAGGGTCAGAGGGACACAGGGTCAGAGGGACACAGGGACAGAGGGTCAGAGGGTCAGAGGGTCAGAGGGACACAGGGTCAGAGGGTCAGAGGGACACAGGGTCAGAGGGTCAGAGGAGCAGAGGGTCAGAGGTCAGAGGGACAGAGGGTCAGAGGGACAGAGGGTCAGAGGGTCAGAGGAGAGGTCAGAGGGTCAGAGGGACAGAGGGACAGAGGGTCAGAGGAGAGGTCAGAGGGTCAGAGGGACAGAGGGTCAGAGGGACACAGGGTCAGAGGGACAGAGGGACACAGGGTCAGAGGGTCAGAGGGACACAGGGTCAGAGGGACACAGGGTCAGAGGGACAGAGGGTCAGAGGGACAGAGGAGAGGTCAGAGGGTCAGAGGGACAGAGGGACAGAGGGTCAGAGGAGAGGTCAGAGGGTCAGAGGGACAGAGGGACAGAGGGTCAGAGGAGAGGTCAGAGGGTCAGAGGGTCAGAGGGACAGAGGGTCAGAGGGACACAGGGTCAGAGGGACAGAGGGACAGAGGGTCAGAGGGACACAGGGTCAGAGGGACACAGGGTCAGAGGGACAGAGGGTCAGAGGGACACAGGGTCAGAGGGACAGAGGGTCAGAGGGACACAGGGTCAGAGGGACACAGGGTCAGAGGGACACAGGGTCAGAGGGACACAGGGTCAGAGGGACAGAGGGTCAGAGGGACACAGGGTCAGAGGGACACAGGGTCAGAGGGACAGAGGGACACAGGGTCAGAGGGACACAGGGTCAGAGGGACACAGGGTCAGAGGGTCAGAGGGACACAGGGTCAGAGGGTCAGAGGAGAGGTCAGAGGAGAGGTCAGAGGGACAGAGGGGTCAGAGGGACAGAGGGTCAGAGGGACACAGGGTCAGAGGGACACAGGGTCAGAGGGACAGAGGGTCAGAGGGACAGAGGGACACAGGGTCAGAGGGACAGAGGGTCAGAGGGTCAGAGGGACAGAGGGTCAGAGGGACAGAGGGTCAGAGGGACAGGAGAGGTCAGAGGGTCAGAGGGACAGAGGGACACAGGGTCAGAGGGACACAGGGACACAGGGTCAGAGGGTCAGAGGGACAGAGAGACACAGGGTCAAAGGGTCAGAGGGTCAGAGAGACACAGGGTCAGAGAGACACAGGGTCAGAGGGACAGAGGGTCAGAGGGACAGAGGAGAGGTCAGAGGGACAGAGGAGAGGTCAGAGGGTCAGAGGGACAGAGGAGAGGTCAGAGGGTCAGAGGGACACAGGGTCAGAGGGACAGAGGGACACAGGGTCAGAGGGTCAGAGGGACACAGGGTCCAGAGGGACAGAGGGACACAGGGTCAGAGGGACACAGGGTCAGAGGGACAGAGGGACACAGGGTCAGAGGGACACAGGGTCAGAGGGTCAGAGGGTCAGAGGGACACAGGGTCAGAGGGTCAGAGGGTCAGAGGGTGAGAGGACACAGGGTCAGAGGGACAGAGGGTCAGAGGGTCAGAGGGACACAGGGTCAGAGGGACAGAGGGTCAGAGGGACACAGGGTCAGAGGGACACAGGGTCAGAGGGACACAGGGTCAGAGGGACACAGGGTCAGAGGGACAGAGGGTCAGAGGGACACAGGGTCAGAGGGACACAGGGTCAGAGGGACAGAGGGACACAGGGTCAGAGGGACACAGGGTCAGAGGGACACAGGGTCAGAGGGTCAGAGGGACACAGGGTCCAGAGGGACAGAGGGACACAGGGTCAGAGGGACAGAGGGTCAGAGGGACACAGGGTCAGAGGGACACAGGGTCAGAGGGACACAGGGTCAGAGGGACAGAGGGTCAGAGGGACAGAGGGACACAGGGTCAGAGGGACAGAGGGTCAGAGGTCAGAGGGTCAGAGGGACAGAGGGTCAGAGGGACAGGAGAGGTCAGAGGGTCAGAGGGACAGAGGGACACAGGGTCAGAGGGACACAGGGACACAGGGTCAGAGGGTCAGAGGGACAGAGAGACACAGGGTCAAAGGGTCAGAGGGTCAGAGAGACACAGGGTCAGAGAGACACAGGGTCAGAGGGACAGAGGGTCAGAGGGACAGAGGAGAGGTCAGAGGGACAGAGGAGAGGTCAGAGGGTCAGAGGGACAGAGGAGAGGTCAGAGGGTCAGAGGGACACAGGGTCAGAGGGACAGAGGGACACAGGGTCAGAGGGTCAGAGGGACACAGGGTCCAGAGGGACAGAGGGACACAGGGTCAGAGGGACACAGGGTCAGAGGGTCAGAGGGACACAGGGTCAGAGGGACACAGGGTCAGAGGGACACAGGGTCCAGAGGGTCAGAGGGACACAGGGTCAGAGGGTCAGAGGGTCAGAGGGTGAGAGGACACAGGGTCAGAGGGACAGAGGGTCAGAGGGTCAGAGGGACACAGGGTCAGAGGGTCAGAGGGTCCGTACCTTCTGGACCTGCAGGGCACAGCCCATCAGAGCTCGTACACTGCCCACTTCCCTCAGAGTCTTCTTTGAGTTGACGTCAGCTCTCCACGACAGATTCCTCAGCACACTGGCAATGACCTGCACACACACGACACCTTACACACTCTGCACACGACACCTTACACACTCTACACCTTACACACTCTACACCTTACACACTCTACACACTCTGCACACGACACCTTACACACTCTACACCTTACACACTCTACACCTTACACACTCTACACCTTACACACTCTGCACACGACACACTCTACACCTTACACACTCTACACCTTACACACTCTGCACACGACACCTTACACACTCTACACCTTACACACTCTACACCTTACACACACGACACCTTACACACTCTACACACGACACACTCTGCACCTTACACACTCTACACCTTACACACTCTGCACACGACACCTTACACACTCTACACCTTACACACACGACACCTTACACACTCTACACCTTACACACTCTACACCTTACACACACGACACCTTACACACTCTACACCTTACACACTCTACACCTTACACACTCTACACCTTACACACACGACACCTTACACACCTTACACGCACGACACCTTACACACATGACACTTGTGTTACCTGCTGCAGATCTTCGCTCTCAGACTTCAGTTGAGCCACCATCGCTCTCATACAGCCCTTCATGGAGCACAGTGTGGCCTGAACAACAGCTTTAGATTAGGCAGAGTAATAACACGGTAATAACACGGTAATAACACGGTAATAACACAGTAATAACACGGTAATAACAGTCACAGTAATAACAGTCATAACACAGTCATAGTAATAACAGTATTAAAGTAGCAGTAGTTAACAGTAATAACAGTCAGAGTAACAGTAATAACAGTCAGAGTAACAGTAATAACAGTCAGAGTAACAGTAATAACAGTCAGAGTAACAGTAATAACAGTCAGAGTAACAGTAATAACAGTCAGAGTAACAGTAATAACTGTACGGTTGGTGTCGTACCTTGTTGGCCACGTCTCCAAAGGTCAGGTTGGTGAGGGCCATCCCAGCGTATCTCCTCAGGGTGACGCTGTAGTGATCTGAGCTCAGACCAAACATCTCACAGTCCACCTGCAGCAGCTCCGCGATGGCCTGAAGACCTCCTGCAGGAGACACACTGTTACTACAAGGTTAATACGCTCTGACTACGCTCTTACTACGCTCTGACTACGCTCTTACTACGCTCTTACTACACTCTTACTACACTCTTACTACGCTCTTGCTACACTCTTACTACACTCTTACTACACTCTTATCACACTCTTACTACACCCTTATTACACTCTTATTACACCCTTATCACACTCTTATCACACTCTTACTACACCCTTACTACACCCTTACTACACCCTTATTACACCCTTATTACTCTCAGGTCAGAGTGAGGACACACCCAGCTGGTTCATGGCGTGACGGTGCTCCTCGTCAAAGGACAGTTTCATCAGGACACACACCGCGGGACAGATCTGGTGCTCCACCGGGGACGGCACTGCAACAGAGACAGAGACCTGCTTTAGTCCCACAGCCCCTCGTCCCACAGTCCTCCGTCCCCTCGTCCCACAGCCCCTTGTCCCACAGTCCTCCGTCCCCTCGTCCCACAGCCCCTTGTCCCACAGTCCTCCGTCCCCTCGTCCCACAGCCCCTTGTCCCACAGTCCTCCGTCCCCTCGTCCCACAGCCCCTTGTCCCACAGTCCTCCGTCCCCTCAGTCCTCCGTCCCCTCGTCCCTCCGTCCCCTCGTCCCACAGCCACTTGTCCCACAGTCCTCCGTCCCCTCGTCCCTCAGCCCTCTGTCCCCTCGTCTCACAGCCCCTCGTCCCACAGCCCCTCGTCCCACAGCCCCTCGTCCCACAGCCCTTCGTCCCACAGTCTTCGTCCTCTCCCTTGTCCCTCAGTCCTCAGTTCTCCTGTCCCTCAGTCTCGTCCTCGTCCCTCGTCCCCTCAGCCCTCCGTCCCCTCAGTCCCCCTCAGTCCTCCTGCTCCCTCAGTCCTCAGTCCTCCTTGTCCCTCAGTCCTCTGTCCCCTCGTCCCCACAGTCCTCCCTCCCATCGTCCCTCAGTCCGCCGTCCCCTCAGTCCTCCGTCCCCTCGTCCCTCAGTCCTCCGTCCCCTCGTCTCTCAGTCCTCCGTCCCCTCGTTCCTCAGCCCTCCGTCCCCTCGTTCCTCAGTCCTCCGTCCCCTCGTCTCTCAGTCCCCTCGTCCCTCAGCCCCTTGTCCCTCAGTCCTCCGTCCCCTCAGCCCCTCAGTCCTCCATCCCCTCGTCTCTCAGTCCCCTCGTCCCTCAGTCCCCTCGTCCTTCAGCCCCTTGTCCCTCAGCCCCTCAGTCCTCCGTCCCCTCAGTTCTCCGTCCCCTCAGCCCTCCGTCCCCTCAGCCCTCAGTCCTCCGTCCCCTCAGTCCTCCGTCCCCTCAGTCCTCCGTCCCCTCAGTCCTCCGTCCCCTCAGTCCTCCGTCCCCTCAGTCCCCTCAGTCCTCCGTCCCCTCAGTCCTCCGTCCCCTCGTCTCTCAGTCCTCAGTCCCCTCGTCCCTCAGCCCCTTGTCCCTCAGTCCTCTGTCCCCTCAGTCCCCTCGTCCCTCAGCCCCTTGTCCCTCAGTCCTCCGTCCCCTCGTCCCTCAGCCCTCTGTCCCCTCGTCTCTCAGTCCCCTCGTCTCTCAGTCCCCTCGTCTCTCAGTCCCCTCGTCCCTCAGTCCTCCGTCCCCTCCGTCCCTCAGCCCCTCGTCCCTCAGTCCCCTCGTCCCTCAGTCCCCTCGTCCCTCAGCCTCAGTCCCCTCGTCCCTCAGCCTCTCGTCCCTCAGTCCTCCGTCCCCTCGTCCCTCAGCCCCTCGTCCCTCAGTCCTCCGTCCCCTCAGCCCTCAGTCCTCCGTCCCCTCAGTCCTCCGTCCCCTCAGCCCTCAGTCCTCCGTCCCCTCAGTCCTCCGTCCCCCGTCCCCTCGTCCCTCAGTCCCCTCGTCCCTCAGTCCCCTCGTCCCTCAGCCCCTCGTCCCTCAGTCCTCTGTCCCCTCGTCCCTCAGTCCCCTCGTCCCTCAGTCCTCTGTCCCCTCAGTCCCACTCACTGGGGTGGCTCCGGTCCTCCTGCCAGGCCCAGCAGGACTCACAGTAAACCCGGACCTGCTCGAGGAGGTGCAGGACCCTGATCTCTCGGCGTCCTCGCTTGTCCTCGGGCTGACTGTGCACGATGTTGTGGAGCGCGGCCGAGGCACGAGCTCGAGCTTCTTTGGAGCCACGGGAGTTCCCTTTAACACAACAGTTAGGTGTCATTGGTGCGGCGGGCGTTTGGACGCGCCGTCCCGGGACAGAGGTTTTACCGAGCAGCAGGGAGTCCTTGTCGTTGCCGTGCAGCAGCTGGATGAGCAGAGGTAAACAGCCCGACTGCCTCATGGCGATGCAAGAGTCCTGAGAGCTGGACATGGCCAACAGGGTGCGGGACATGTCGTCCTTATCGTGTGTCCCCAGCATGGACAGGAGACTGTACACCATCTCCACCTGGAACACAGGCTCAGAGGGTCACCGGGGTCAGGGGTCAGAGGGTCAGGGGTCACAGGGTCAGAGGGTCAGAGTGTCAGGGGTCAGGGGGTCACAGGGTCAGGGGTCACCGGGGTCAGAGGGTCAGAGGGCCACAGGGTCAGGGGCCAGGGGGTCACAGGGTCAGGGGTCACAGGGTCACCGGGGTCATAGGCTCAGGGGTCATCGGGGTCAGGGGTCACTGGGTCAGGGGTCAATGGGCCACAGGGTCACTGGGTCACAGGCCTCGGGGGTCACAGGGGTCACTGGGCCACAGGGGTCACTGGGCCACAGGGTCAGGGGTCACAGGCTCAGGGGTCACTGGGTCAGGGGTCACTGGGTCAGGGGTCAGAGGTCACGGGCTCAGGGGTCACTGGGTCACAGGGTCAGGGGTCACAGGCTCAGGGGTCAGGGGTCACAGGCTCAGGGGTCACTGGGTCAGGGGTCAGAGGTCACAGGGTCACAGGCTCAGGGGTCACAGGGGTCAGGGGTCACTGGGTCAGGGGTCACTGGGTCAGGGGTCAGAGGTCACAGGCTCAGGGGTCACTGGGTCACAGGCTCAGGGGTCACAGGGTCAGGGGTCACAGGGGTCACTGGGTCACAGGCTCAGGGGTCACAGGGGTCACTGGGTCAGGGGTCACTGGGTCACAGGCTCAGGGGTCACCGGGGTCACTGGGTCACAGGCTCAGGGGTCACAGGCTCAGGGGTCACAGGCTCAGGGGTCACAGGGGTCACTGGGCCACAGGGTCAGGGGTCAGGTGCTCACCTTGGTTCCCAGGTGGCTGGTGATTCGTCGAGGCACAGAGTAAGTGCTGTCACTGGCCGAGTCGAGGTCCAATCGGCTGGAGCTCTGCAGGTCAAAGGTCACGATAAATCACCACAAACGATCAGAATGTTTTGTGTACAACGTGACTCACAGCAGCTGATGGTAACGTGCTCGCTTCAGCCGACGTCAGAGCTCCGTCCTGCACAGATAAACACGGATTATTGTAGAAGTGAGGGTCAGCTCTCATGTCAGGGTCAGAGGTCAGAGGTCATCACCTGACTCCTGGAGCCCAGTTTGAGGATGTCCTTCTCGATCTGCTGGATCCGAGAGACTCGAGCCTGAAACAGAAACAGGAGTCAGTCAACTGTAGGGCTAACTGTAGGGCTAACTGTAGGGCTAACTGTAGGACTAACTGTAGGGCTAACTGTGGGGCTAACTGTGGGGCTAACTGTAGGGCTAACTGTAGGGCTAACTGTGGGGCTAACTGTGGGGCTAACTGTGGGGCTAACTGTGGGGCTAACTGTAGGGCTAACTGTGGGGCTAACTGTGGGGCTAACTGTGGGGCTAACTGTAGGGCTAACTGTAGGGCTAACTGTGGGGCTAACTGTGGGGCTAACTGTGGGGCTAACTGTGGGGCTAACTGTAGGGCTAACTGTAGGGCTCACTGTGGGGCTCACTGTGGGGCTAACTGTGGGGCTAACTGTGGGGCTAACTGTAGGGCTCACTGTGGGGCTAACTGTAGGGCTAACTATGGGGCTAACTGTAGGGCTCACTGTAGGGCTAACTGTAGGGCTAACTGTAGGGCTAACTGTAGGGCTAACTGTGGGGCTAACTGTGGGGCTAACTGTAGGGCTAACTGTAGGGCTAACTGTGGGGCTAACTGTGGGGCTAACTGTAGGGCTAACTGTGGGGCTAACTGTAGGGCTAACTGTAGGGCTAACTGTAGGGCTAACTGTGGGGCTAACTGTGGGGCTAACTGTAGGGCTAACTGTAGGGCTAACTGTAGGGCTAACTGTGGGGCTAACTGTGGGGCTAACTGTGGGGCTAACTGTGGGGCTCACTGTAGGGCTCACTGTAGGGCTCACTGTAGGGCTAACTGTAGGGCTAACTGTAGGGCTAACTGTAGGGCTAACTGTAGGGCTCACTGTAGGGCTCACTGTAGGGCTCACTGTAGGACTCACTGTAGGGCTAACTGTAGGGCTAACTGTAGGGCTAACTGTGGGGCTAACTGTAGGGCTAACTGTGGGGCTAACTGTGGGGCTAACTGTAGGGCTAACTGTAGGGCTAACTGTAGGGCTAACTGTAGGGCTAACTGTAGGGCTAACTGTGGGGCTCACTGTGGGGCTAACTGTGGGGCTAACTGTAGGACTAACTGTGGGGCTAACTGTAGGACTAAATATAAGGCTCACTGTAGGGCTCACTGTAGGACTAACTGTAGGGCTCACTGTAGGGCTCACTGTAGGGCTCACTGTAGGGCTCACTGTAGGACTAACTGTAGGGTTCACTGTAGGACTCACTGTAGGGCTCACTGTAGGGCTCACTGTAGGGCTCACTGTAGGACTCACTGTAGGGCTAACTGTAGGGCTAACTGTAGGGCTAACTGTAGGGCTAACTGTAGGGCTAACTGTAGGGCTAACTGTAGGGCTCACTGTAGGGCTCACTGTAGGGCTCACTGTAGGACTAACTGTAGGGCTCACTGTAGGGCTCACTGTAGGGCTCACTGTAGGACTAACTGTAGGGTTCACTGTAGGACTCACTGTAGGGCTAAATGTAGGGCTCACTGTAGGGCTCACTGTAGGGCTCACTGTAGGGCTCACTGTAGGGCTCACTGTAGGACTAACTGTAGGGCTCACTGTAGGGCTCAGTGTAGAGTCACTGTAGGGCTCACTGTAGGGCTCACTGTAGGGCTAACTGTAGGGCTAACTGTAGGGCTCACTGTAGGGCTCACTGTAGAGTCACTGTAGGGCTCACTGTAGGGCTCACTGTAGGGCTAACTGTAGGGCTCACTGTAGGGCTCACTGTAGGACTAACTGTAGGGCTCACTGTAGGACTAACTGTAGGGCTCACTGTAGAGTCACTGTAGGGCTCACTGTAGGACTAACTGTAGGGCTCACTGTAGGGCTCACTGTAGGACTAACAGTAGGGCTCACTGTAGAGTCACTGTAGGGCTCACTGTAGGGCTCACTGTAGGGCTAACTGTAGGGCTCACTGTAGGGCTCACTGTAGAGTCACTGTAGGGCTCACTGTAGGGCTAACTGTAGGGCTCACTGTAGGACTCACTGTAGGACTCACTGTAGGACTAACTGTAGGGCTCACTGTAGGGCTAACTGTAGGGCTCACTGTAGGGCTCACTGTAGGACTCACTGTAGGACTCACTGTAGGACTCACTGTAGGGCTCACTGTAGGGCTCACTGTAGGGCTCACTGTAGGGCTCACTGTAGGGCTCACTGTAGGGCTCACTGTAGGGCTCACTGTAGGGCTCACTGTAGGACTAACTGTAGGGTTCACTGTAGGACTCACTGTAGGGCTAAATGTAGGGCTCACTGTAGGGCTCACTGTAGGGCTCACTATAGGGCTCACTGTAGGACTAACTGTAGGGCTAACTGTAGGGCTAACTGTAGGGCTCACTGTAGGACTAACTGTAGGGCTCACTGTAGGGCTAACTGTAGGGATCACTGTAGGACTAACTGTAGGGCTAACTGTAGGGCTCACTGTAGGGCTCACTGTAGGACTAACTGTAGGGTTCACTGTAGGACTCACTGTAGGGCTAAATGTAGGGCTCACTGTAGGGCTCACTGTAGGGCTCACTGTAGGGCTCACTGTAGGACTAACTGTAGGGCTCACTGTAGGGCTCAGTGTAGAGTCACTGTAGGGCTCACTGTAGGGCTCACTGTAGGGCTAACTGTAGGGCTAACTGTAGGGCTCACTGTAGGGCTCACTGTAGAGTCACTGTAGGGCTCACTGTAGGGCTCACTGTAGGGCTAACTGTAGGGCTCACTGTAGGGCTCACTGTAGGACTAACTGTAGGGCTCACTGTAGGACTAACTGTAGGGCTCACTGTAGAGTCACTGTAGGGCTCACTGTAGGACTAACTGTAGGGCTCACTGTAGGGCTCACTGTAGGACTAACTGTAGGGCTCACTGTAGAGTCACTGTAGGGCTCACTGTAGGGCTCACTGTAGGGCTAACTGTAGGGCTCACTGTAGGGCTCACTGTAGGGCTCACTGTAGAGTCACTGTGGGGCTCACTGTAGGGCTCACTGTGGGGCTAACTGTGGGGCTAACTGTGGGGCTCACTGTAGGGCTCACTGTAGGACTCACTGTAGAGTTCACTGTAGGACTCACTGTAGGGCTCACTGTAGGGCTCACTGTAGGGCTAACTGTAGGGCTAACTGTAGGGCTCACTGTAGGGCTCACTGTAGGGCTCACTGTAGGGCTCACTGTAGGGCTAACTGTAGGGCTCACTGTAGGACTCACTGTAGGGCTCACTGTAGGGCTCACTGTAGGGCTAACTGTAGGGCTCACTGTAGGGCTCACTGTAGGACTCACTGTAGGACTCACTGTAGGACTCACTGTAGGGCTCACTGTAGGGCTCACTGTAGGACTAACTGTAGGACTAACTGTAGGGCTCACTGTAGGACTAACTGTAGGACTAACTGTAGGGCTCACTGTAGGACTCACTGTAGGACTAACTGTAGGGCTCACTGTAGGGCTCACTGTAGGACTAACTGTAGGACTCACTGTAGGACTAACTGTAGGGCTAACTGTAGGGCTCACTGTAGGGCTAACTGTAGGGCTAACTGTAGGGCTCACTGTAGGGCTCACTGTAGGGCTAACTGTAGGGCTCACTGTAGGGCTCACTGTAGGGCTCACTGTAGGACTCACTGTAGGGCTCACTGTAGGGCGGGGGGTTTACCTGAGCTCTTCTCTCCATCTCTTGACACGAGCCCAGCTGCTCCTCCATCGCAGAACGAATCTGACGAGCCTCAAACTCCAGCTGCCTCCGACTCATGTCCGTCTGCAACGTGAACTGAACATAACAGACAAGAACTGAACATAACAGACGAGAACTGAACATAACAGACGAGAACTGAACATAACAGACGAGAACTGAACATAACAGACGAGAACTGAACATAACAGACGAGAACTGAACATAACAGACGAGAACTGAACATAACAGACGAGAACAGACGAGAACTGAACATAACAGACGAGAACCGAACATAACAGACGAGAACTGAACATAACAGACGAGAACCGAACATAACAGACGAGAACCGAACATAACAGACGAGAACTGAACATAACAGACGAGAACCGAACATAACAGACGAGAACAGAACATAACAGACGAGAACAGAACATAACAGACGAGAACAGAACATAACAGACGAGAACTGAACATAACAGACGAGAACTGAACATAACAGACGAGAACCGAACATAACAGACGAGAACTGAACATAACAGACGAGAACCGAACATAACAGACGAGAACCGAATATAACAGACGAGAACCGAATATAACAGGCGAGAACTGAACATAACAGACGAGAATTGGAATATAACAGACGAACTGAACATAACAGACGAGAACTGAACATAACAGACGAGAACTGAACATAACAGACGAGAACTGAAATATACATAGACAGGCGAGAACTGAACATAACAGACGAGAACAGACGAGAACCGAACATAACAGACGAACTGAACATAACAGACGAGAATCTGAACATAACAGACGAGAACCGAATATAACAGACGAGAACCAACATATAACAGATTAGAACTGAACATAACAGACGAGAACCGAACATAACAGACGAGAACAGAACATAACAGACGAGAACAGAACATAACAGACGAGAACAGAACATAACAGACGAACTCATAACAGACGAGAACCGAACATAACAGACGAGAACCGAACATAACAGACGAGAACTGAACATAACAGACGAGAACCGAACATAACAGATTTAGAACGAGACATAACAGACGATGAACCGAACATAACAGACGAGAACCGAACATAACAGACGAGAACTTGAATATAATAGACGAGAATCAACATAACAGACGAGAACCGAACATAACAGACGAGAACTGAATATAACAGACGAGAACAGACGAACCGAACATAACAGACGAGAACCGAACATAACAGATTTAGAACTGAATATAACAGACGAGATCGAAACATAACAGACGAGAACTGAACATAACAGACGAACCGAACATAACAGACGAGAACTGAACATAACAGACGAATCGAACATAACAGACGAACCGAACATAACAGACGAATCGAATATAACAGACGAACTGAACATAACAGACGAGAACTGAACATAACAGACGAGAACTGAACATAACAGACGAGAACTGAACATAACAGACGAGAACTGAACATAACAGACGAGAACAGACGAGAACTGAACATAACAGACGAGAACTGAACATAACAGACGAGAACTGAACATAACAGACGAGAACTGAACATAACAGACGAGAACAGACGAGAACTGAACATAACAGACGAGAACTGAACATAACAGACGAGAACTGAACATAACAGACGAGAACAGACGAGAACTGAACATAACAGACGAGAACTGAACATAACAGACGAGAACTGAACATAACAGACGAGAACTGAACATAACAGACGAGAACTGAACATAACAGACGAGAACTGAACATAACAGACGAGAACTGAACATAACAGACGAGAACAGACGAGAACTGAACATAACAGACGAGAACCGAACATAACAGACGAGAACTGAACATAACAGACGAGAACTGAACATAACAGACGAGAACCGAACATAACAGACGAGAACTGAACATAACAGACGAGAACTGAACATAACAGACGAGAACTGAACATAACAGACGAGAACAGACGAGAACTGAACATAACAGACGAGAACTGAACATAACAGACGAGAACTGAACATAACAGACGAGAACTGAACATAACAGACGAGAACTGTAGGGCTCGTGTAGGGCCCCCTGCAGGCCTCGTGTAGGGCCCCCTGTAGGGCTTGTGTAGGGCCCCCTGTAGGGCTTGTGTAGGGCCCCCTGCAGGGCTTGTGTAGGGCCCCCTGCAGGGCTTGTGTAGGGCCCCCTGTAGGGCTTGTGTAGGGCCCCCTGCAGGGCTCTTGTAGGGCCCCCTGTAGGGCTTGTGTAGGGCCCCCTGCAGGGCTCTTGTAGGGCCCCCTGCAGGGCTCTTGTAGGGCCCCCTGCAGGGCTTGTGTAGGGCCCCCTGCAGGCCTCTTGTAGGGCCCCCTGCAGGCCTCTTGTAGGGCCCCCTGCAGGGCTCGTGTAGGGCCCCCTGTAGGGCTCGTGTAGGGCCCCCTGCAGGGCTCGTGTAGGGCCCCCTGCAGGGCTCGTGTAGGGCCCCCTGCAGGGCTCGTGTAGGGCCCCCTGCAGGGCTCTTGTAGGGCCCCCTGTAGGGCTTGTGTAGGGCCCCCTGTAGGGCTTGTGTAGGGCCCCCTGCAGGGCTCGTGTAGGGCCCCTGCAGGGCTCGTGTAGGGCCCCTGCAGGGCTTGTGTAGGGCCCCTGCAGGCCTCTTGTAGGGCCCCTGTAGGGCTTGTGTAGGGCCCCTGCAGGCCTCATGTAGGGCCCCTGCAGGCCTCATGTAGGGCCCCTGCAGGGCTCGTGTAGGGCACCCTGCAGGCCTCTTGTAGGGCCCCCTGCAGGCCTCTTGTAGGGCCCCCTGTGGGGCTCATGTAGGGCCCCCTGCAGGCCTCTTGTAGGGCCCCCTGCAGGGCTTGTGTAGGGCCCCCTGTAGGGCTTGTGTAGGGCCCCCTGCAGGGCTCGTGTAGGGCCCCCTGCAGGGCTCGTGTAGGGCCCCCTGCAGGGCTTGTGTAGGGCCCCCTGCAGGCCTCTTGTAGGGCCCCCTGTAGGGCTTGTGTAGGGCCCCCTGCAGGCCTCATGTAGGGCCCCCTGCAGGCCTCATGTAGGGCCCCCTGCAGGCCTCTTGTAGGGCCCCCTGCAGGCCTCATGTAGGGCCCCCTGTGGGGCTCATGTAGGGCCCCCTGCAGGCCTCTTGTAGGGCCCCCTGTAGGGCTTGTGTAGGGCCCCCTGTAGGGCTTGTGTAGGGCCCGTGTAACAGTAAACTTGACCTACGTTCTCGGTGAGAGGGAGGCTGTCGATGCGTTTGGTCAGATTCTGCAGCTGAGCGTAGTACCAGTCCTTCTCCTTTTCCTCCTTCTCCAACTCAGCCAATAGGAGCGCCCTGAGAGAGACGGACAGCAACCAATCAGAGAGCAGAGAGACCAATCAGAGAGCAGAGAGACCAATCAGAGAGCAGAGAGAGACCAATCAGAGAGCAGAGAGAGACCAATCAGAGAACAGAGAGACCAATCAGAGAGCAGAGAGAGACCAATCAGAGAGCAGACAGACCAATCAGAGAACAGAGAGACCAATCAGAGAGCAGAGAGACCAATCAGAGAGCAGAGAGACCAATCAGAGAGCAGAGAGACCAATCAGAGAGCAGACAGACCAATCAGAGAACAGAGAGACCAATCAGAGAGCAGAGAGACCAATCAGAGAGCAGACAGACCAATCAGAGAACAGAGAGACCAATCAGAGAGCAGAGAGAGACCAATCAGAGAGCAGAGAGAGACCAATCAGAGAGCAGAGAGAGACCAATCAGAGAGCAGAGAGAGACCAATCAGAGAGCAGAGAGAGACCAATCAGAGAGCAGAGAGACCAATCAGAGAGCAGAGAGACCAATCAGAGAGCAGAGAGAGACCAATCAGAGAGCAGAGAGACCAATCAGAGAGCAGAGAGACCAATCAGAGAGCAGAGAGAGACCAATCAGAGAGCAGAGAGAGACCAATCAGAGAGCAGAGACCAATCAGAGAGCAGAGAGACCAATCAGAGAGCAGAGAGACCAATCAGAGAGCAGAGACCAATCAGGGAGCAGAGAGACCAATCAGAGAGCAGAGAGAGACCAATCAGAGAACAGAGACCAATCAGAGAGCAGAGAGACCAATCAGAGAGCAGAGAGAGACCAATCAGAGAGCAGAGAGAGACCAATCAGAGAGCAGAGAGACCAATCAGAGAGCAGAGAGACCAATCAGAGAACAGAGACCAATCAGAGAACAGAGACCAATCAGAGAACAGAGACCAATCAGAGAGCAGAGAGACCAATCAGAGAGCAGAGAGACCAATCAGAGAGCAGACAGACCAATCAGAGAGCAGAGAGACCAATCAGAGAGCAGAGAGAGACCAATCAGAGAGAGACCAATCAGAGAGCAGAGAGACCAATCATTTATTATCTTCGATGTTTTGTACCTTTCCTTCTCCAGCTCCTCCAGGGCTTGGTCGTGCCCCTCTCTGCCAGCAGGGGGCGCTCCTCTGTCGTGTCCCTCTCTGCCAGCAGGGGGCGCTCCTCTGTCGTGTCCCTCTCTGCCAGCAGGGGGCGCTCCTCTGCGGGCTGGAGCTCCAGAGGAAGAGGCTGAGGACGAGGAGGATGAAGGGGGCACAGGAGGCCTGCTCCTGGGCTTAAACCCTCCAGAGTCCAGGCTCATCTCTGGAACACACAGAGGTCACAGAGGTCAGACAGAGGTCAGACAGAGGTCACACCCAGAGGTCAGCCAGAGGTCACACCCAGAGGTCACACCCAGAGGTCACACCCAGAGGTCAGACAGAGGTCACACAGAGGTCACACCGAGGTCACACCGAGGTCACACACAGAGGTCACACAGAGGTCACCCAGAGGTCAGACAGAGGTCAGACCGAGGTCAGACCGAGGTCACACAGAGGTCACACAGAGGTCACACAGAGGTCAGACAGAGGTCAGACAGAGGTCACACCCAGAGGTCAGACAGAGGTCACACCCAGAGGTCAGACAGAGGTCACACCCAGAGGTCAGACAGAGGTCACACCCAGAGGTCAGACAGAGGTCACACCGAGGTCACACCCAGAGGTCAGACAGAGGTCACACAGAGGTCAGACAGAGGTCACACCCAGAGGTCACACCCAGAGGTCAGACATAGGTCACACCCAGAGGTCAGACAGAGGTCAGACAGAGGTCACACCCAGAGGTCAGACAGAGGTCAGACAGAGGTCACACCCAGAGGTCAGACAGAGGTCAGACAGAGGTCACGCAGAGGTCACACAGAGGTCAGACAGAGGTCACACCCAGAGGTCAGACAGAGGTCAGACAGAGGTCAGACAGAGGTCACACCCAGAGGTCAGACAGAGGTCAGACAGAGGTCACGCAGAGGTCACACAGAGGTCAGACAGAGGTCACACCCAGAGGTCAGACAGAGGTCAGACAGAGGTCACACCCAGAGGTCAGACAGAGGTCAGACAGAGGTCACACCCAGAGGTCAGACAGAGGTCAGACAGAGGTCACACAGAGGTCACACAGAGGTCAGACAGAGGTCACACCCAGAGGTCAGACAGAGGTCAGACAGAGGTCAGACAGAGGTCACACCCAGAGGTCAGACAGAGGTCACACAGAGGTCAGACAGAGGTCACACCCAGAGGTCAGACAGAGGTCAGACAGAGGTCACGCCCAGAGGTCAGACAGAGGTCACGCCCAGAGGTCAGACAGAGGTCACACCCAGAGGTCAGACAGAGGTCACACCCAGAGGTCAGACAGAGGTCACACCCAGAGGTCAGACAGAGGTCACACCCAGAGGTCAGACAGAGGTCACACCCAGAGGTCAGACAGAGGTCAGACAGAGGTCAGACAGAGGTCACACAGAGGTCACACAGAGGTCACACCCAGAGGTCACACCCAGAGGTCACACAGAGGTCAGACCTGGTTTAGTCCCGGTTCAGTTCTGCAGATGTTGTTAAAGCCTTTCACATGTTTCTGGCCAGGATCTGGGACAGAAGGGGGCGCTCTGGGACACACAGGGGGCGCTCTGGGACAGAAGGGGGCGCTCTGGGACAGAAGGGGGCGCTCTGGGACAGAAGGGGGCGCTCTGGGACAGAAGGGGGCGCTCTGGGACACACAGGGCGCTCTGGGACACACAGGGGGCTCTGGGACAGAAGGGGCGCTCTGGGACAGAAGGGCGCTCTGGGACAGAAGGGGCTCTTGGGACAGAAGGGGGCGCTCTGGGACACACAGGGGGCGCTCTGGGACAGAAGGGGGCACTCTGGGATACACAGGGGGCGCTCTGGGACAGAAGGGGGGCGCTCTGGGACACACAGGGCGCTCTGGGACACACAGGGGGCGCTCTGGGACACACAGGGGGCGCTCTGGGACACACAGGGGGCGCTCTGGGACACACAGGGGGCGCTCTGGGACACACAGGGGGCGCTCTGGGACAGAAGGGGGCGCTCTGGGACAAAACAGCTGCTTTCATCTGTGTAACATCAGACAAAACCAGAACAATCCTCCTAAAAGTGACTGAAGCTCCTCCTACATTTGACCCAGATCAGACTGTGACCCTGCAGCGCGTCCTAAAAGCTCCAGAAGAAGCTTTAACTGGGTCAAATGCAGCAGCAGATTATGAACAGAACTAGAAGAAGAAGCACATGACGCCGGTGTCAGAGGCTCCTCACTGGCTCCACATTTAAGCTCCTCCCCCTGAACTATAAAGCCATAAATGATATGGTCCCATCGACTCAAAGCTGTGACAGTAGAGTCCCATCAAACAGAGCCTGGACTCTAATGTGGACTATTGTTGGTCCTAGAGTCTGTAAAAGCTCAGCAGGAGGCGGAGCTTCTGTTCATGTTAAAGAGGCACAGGCTCCTCCTCCTCTGTCCTCTGCTGCCCCCTGCTGTGCTGGAGGAGTCTGAGTTCACACTGGACTCTGCTTCTTCTACTTTATCAACAACATTTAAGGTTTTAGTTCAACTGGAGTCTGTTCATTGCTGTTCACATGTTTCTCTGTTTCAGACACAGCGGCGGCTGCTCCAGTGTTGACCCCCATCTCATGACCCTGACCCTGACCCCTGACCCTGACCTCTGACCCCTGTCCTCTGACCCCTGACCTCTGACCCCTGTCCTCTGACCCCTGACCTCTGACCCCTGTCCTCTGACCCCTGACCTCTGACCCCTGTCCTCTGACCCCTGACCTCTGACCCCTGACCTCTGACCCCTGACCTGGATGTTTCCATTAAGGAACTCTCTGCACTGGATGAACTTACTTTTTCCCACAGGGTTTTTAATTTTAAGTTTTGTTTTTAATTTAATTTGTATTTATTTTTCTGAGTTTTGTCAAATATTTAATCTCGTTCTGCCTGTGGCTCATCGAGGCGACTGTTGTTGTGATTTTGGGCGCAAAAAAAGTACATTTAAATAACCTGAACTGAACCGTCCGCGTACGATTCTTTCAAAGTGCAGTTCTGTTCAGACCTGTTAGTGAACCTTAAAGGCAGCACCCTCTCCTCCTCCCCCCTCTCCTCCCCCCTCTCCTCCCCCCTCACCTTTCAGTCTCTCGATGAGTTCGTGGGAGCCTCCTCCGTCTCCCGTCTCTTCTTCTATCGTCCCCTGTAACTGCTTCAGCACTTCCTGAAAACACAAACAGGACGTGAGAGTTTACGTCTGCAGTCCTCTCTCAGGACGTCCCGTGTCCTCTCTCAGGACGTCCCGTGTCCTCTCTCAGGACGTCCCGTGTCCTCTCTCAGGACGTCCCGTGTCCTCTCTTGTCGCCCTGCTCCTCTGGTGAGTTTTGGAGCCGTACCATGAACAGAGACATGTCCACAACAGGAAACAGGAAACACACACCAGGAAGTGACGGACAGGAAGTGGGACAATAAGGGGAGGAGACAAGGAACGGACCAATGGGATCAAACGTCATCAAAATAATGAAAAGAAAAGAAATGACAGAAAAGGAGGGAAGGAGGGCGTGTGATTGGACGAGAGCACACAGGGATATTTATAGAAACGCCCCGAGACAAGTCACATGACCCAAGAGAGGAGGTCATGTGACAGAGAGAGAGAGGCACTGTCTGCTCCCAAGAGAGGAGAGGAGGAGACGAGAGAGGACAGAGGAGGAGACGAGAGAGGAGGAGAGGAGGAGAGAGGAGGAGAGGAGAGAGGAGACGAGAGAGGAGAGAGGAGGAGACGAGAGAGGAGACGAGAGAGGAGGAGACGAGAGAGGAGACGAGAGAGGAGAGAGGAGGAGAGAGAGAGGAGGAGAGAGAGAGAGAGGAGGAGAGAGGAGGAGAGGAGGAGAGAGAGAGGAGAGAGAGAGAGGAGAGAGGAGATAGAGAGGAGAGAGAGAGAGGAGAGAGGAGAGAGAGAGGGAGGGGAGAGAGAGGAGAGAGGAGAGGAGAGAGAGGAGGAGAGGAGAGGAGGAGAGAGAGGAGAGGAGGAGAGAGGAGAGAGGAGAGAGGAGGAGAGGAGGAGAGAGGAGGAGAGAGGAGAGAGGAGAGAGGAGAGAGGAGGAGAGGAGAGAGAGGAGGAGAGAGGAGGAGGAGAGGAGAGAGGAGGAGAGAGGAGGAGAGGAGGAGAGAGAGAGGAGGAGAGAGGAGGAGAGGAGGAGAGAGGAGGAGAGAGAGGAGGAGGAGAGAGGAGAGAGAGGAGAGGAGGAGAGGAGAGAGAGAGAGAGAGAGAGAGAGAGAGAGAGGAGGAGGAGAGGAGGAGAGGAGGAGACGAGAGAGGAGGAGACGAGAGAAGAGAGGAGAGGAGCGTTCTGCTCTTGTCGTGTCCCTGCTGTGTCCCTCCCCGTCCTCTCCCCGTCCTCTCCCCGTCCCTCCCTGTCCTCGCCCCGTCCTCTCCCCGTCCCTCCCCGTCCTCACCCCGTCCCGTCCCCTCCCCGTCCTCTCCCCGTCCTCTCCCCGTCCTCTCCCCGTCCCTCCCCGTCCTCACCCCGTCCCTCCCCGTCCCCTCCCCGTCCCCTCCCTGTCCCCGTCCTCTCCCCGTCCTCTCCCCGTCCTCTCCCCGTCCTCTCCCCGTCCTCTCCCCGTCCTCTCCCTGTCCCCTCCCTCTCCCTGTCCCCTCCCCTCCCCGTCCTCTCCTCTCCCTCTCCCCGTCTCTCCCTGTCCCCTCCCTGTCCTCGCCCCGTCTCTCCCTGTCCTCTCCCCGTCCTCTCCCCGTCCTCACCCCGTCCTCTCCCCGTCCTCTCCCCGTCCCTCCCTGTCCTCTCCCTCTCCCCGTCCTCTCCCTGTCCCCCTCCTCTCCCCGTCCCCGTCCCTCCCCGTCCTCTCCCCTCCCCTCCCCGTCCCCTCCCTGTCCCCTCCCTCTCCCCGTCCCGTCCCACCTTCATGTTGGACGCCTCGCTCTCCAGTTTGCTCAGGTGGGTGGAGTTGTCCTGCAGCTCCTGTCTCAGGGTGGAGTTCTCCATCTTCAGCACCTCCACCTGCCTCAGCAGCTGGTCATAGGACGCCATGACCCCCGCGCCTCAGACCTGGGACAGACGGGACAGGGTCAGACCGGGACAGAGGGGACAGGGGGGACAGAGGGGACAGGGGGGACAGAGGGGACAGAGGGGACAGAGGGGATACAGAGGGGATACAGGGGACAGAGGGGACAGAGGGTACACAGGGGACAGAGGGGATACAGAGGACAGGGGGGACAGACGGGACAGGCTCAGAGGGGACACAGGGGACAGGGGGGACAGAGGGGACAGGGGGGACAGAGGGGATACAGGGGACAGAGGGGATACAGAGGGGATACAGGGGACACAGGGGACAGGGTCAGAGGGGACAGGGGGGACACAGGGGACAGGCTCAGAGCGGGACACGCTCAGACGGGACACGCTCAGAGCGGGACACGCTCAGACGGGACACGCTCAGAGCGGGACACGCTCAGACGGGACAGGCTCAGAAGGGACAGGCTCAGACGGGACACGCTCAGAGCGGGACACGCTCAGAGCGGGACACGCTCAGAGCGGGACACGCTCAAAGCGGGACACGCTCAAAGCGGGACACGCTCAAACGGGACACAGGGGACAGGCTCAGACGGGACACGCTCAGACGGGACACGCTCAGACGGGACACGCTCAGACGGGACACGCTCAGACGGGACACGCTCAGAGTGGGACACGCTCAGACGGGACACGCTCAGACGGGACACGCTCAGACGGGACACGCTCAGACGGGACACGCTCAGACGGGACACGCTCAGACGGGACAGGCTCAGACGGGACAGGCTCAGACGGGACAGGCTCAGACGGGACACGCTCAGAGTGGGACACGCTCAGACGGGACACGCTCAGAGTGGGACACGCTCAGACGGGACACGCTCAGACGGGACACGCTCAGAGTGGGACACGCTCAGAGTGGGACACGCTCAGACGGGACACGCTCAGACGGGACACGCTCAGACGGTACACAGGGGACAGGCTCAGAGGGGACAGGCTCAGACGGGACACGCTCAGACGGGACACGCTCAGACGGGACACGCTCAGACGGGACACGCTCAGAGCGGGACGCGCTCTGACGGGACGCGACAGTTTCAGCCCCAGTTTAACAGATTCTATTGATCAGAACCATCAGCCAATCAGAGCAGAGACACTAAACAGGTCTGGACTACACCCCGTCTGACCGGGACGCACCAACATCTGCACCACACGGGACGCACCAACACCTGCACCACACGGGACGCACCAACACCTGCACCACACGGGACGCACCAACACCTGGGACGCACGGGACGCACCAACACCTGGGACGCACCAACACCTGCACCACACGGGACGCACCAACACCTGGGACGCACCAACACCTGCACCACACGGGACGCACCAACACCTGCACCACACGGGACGCACCAACACCTGCACCACACGGGACGCACCAACACCTGCACCACACGGGACGCACCAACACCTGCACCACACGGGACGCACCAACACCTGCACCACACGGGACCAACACCTGCACCACACGGGACCAACACCTGCACCACACGGGACGCACCAACACCTGGGACACACGGGACGCACCAACACCTGCACCACACGGGACGCACCAACACCTGCACCACACGGGACGCACCAACACCTGCACCACACGGGACGCACCAACACCTGGGACGCACGGGACGCACCAACACCTGGGACGCACCAACACCTGCACCACACGGGACGCACCAACACCTGGGACGCACCAACACCTGCACCACACGGGACGCACCAACACCTGCACCACACGGGACGCACCAACACCTGCACCACACGGGACGCACCAACACCTGCACCACACGGGACGCACCAACACCTGCACCACACGGGACCAACACCTGCACCACACGGGACGCACCAACACCTGGGACACACGGGACGCACCAACACCTGCACCACACGGGACGCACCAACACCTGCACCACACGGGACGCACCAACACCTGGGACGCACCAACACCTGGGACACACGGGACGCACCAACACCTGGGACACACGGGACGCACCAACACCTGCACCACACGGGACGCACCAACACCTGCACCACACGGGACGCACCAACACCTGGGACGCACCAACACCTGGGACGCACGGGACGCACCAACACCTGGGACGCACCAACACCTGGGACGCACGGGACGCACCAACACCTGGGACGCACCAACACCTGCACCACACGGGACGCACCAACACCTGCACCACACGGGACACACCAACACCTGCACCACACGGGACCAACACCTGCACCACACGGGACCAACACCTGCACCACACGGGACCAACACCTGCACCACACGGGACGCACCAACACCTGCACCACACGGGACGCACCAACACCTGCACCACACGGGACCAACACCTGCACCACACGGGACCAACACCTGCACCACACGGGACACGCTACAGTCACATTTAAGCTCCTCCCCCTGAACTATAAATCCATAAATGATATGGTCCCATCGACTCAAAGCTGTGACAGTAGAGTCCCATCAAACAGAGCCTGGACTCTAAATGTGGACTATTGTTGGTCCTAGAGTCTGTAAAAGCTCAGCAGGAGGCGGAGCGTTTAGACCAGGACCAGGACCAGACCAGGACCAGACCAGGACCAGGACCAGGACCAGGACCGGAGTCCCAAACACAGGCCTGTTTTAAACGTGTAGGTTTTCTCAGACTCCACAGTGATCCGAGCTGAACCGGTTTGTGGTTTGTATTCAGGACATTCTGCTCCGACGACAACAGAGGGACAAAGGACCAGACCAGGACTGGACCAGGACTGAACCAGGACTGGACCAGGACCGGACCAGGACCGGACCAGGACCGGACCAGGACTGGACCAGGACCGGACCAGGACTGGACCAGGACCGGACCAGGACTGGACCAGGTCTAAACACGGACTAAATCAGTAATTATTTCCGCTAAAGAAAAAAGTGCATTCTCTAATCCTTTATACGGTGAATTGAAAACCTAGAACCAGGTCAGGACTACAGTCGGACCAGGACTACAGCCGGACCAGGACTACAGCCGGACCAGGACTACAGCCGGACCAGGACTACAGCCGGACCAGGACTACAGCCGGACCAGGAGCAGGACCAGAGCAGCTCAGACCTGAAGCTCCTGCTGCAGCTCATCAGTGCGGCGGCCATTTTCTCCATCCTCCCTGCATCCTCCTCCTCCTCCCCTCCTCATCATCCTCCCCTCCTCACCCCTTTCTCCTCCTCCTCACCTCCTCCCTTTGTCTCCTCATATCGCTCCTCCATCCCTCCATCCTTCCTTGCCTCCTCGTTTCCTTTCCTTTTGTGCCGCTGTCATTACACACAATAAAGACAGTGTCGTTCTGCCCCAGATTCTGCCCCCGCCCAGATGCCCTCCCGCGCTGCCCGCGCCCCCCTCGGCCCCGGGCCCCGGGCCCCGGGCCCCCGCCTCTGCCCGCGGGCCCCGTCTGCGCCGGGCCGCAGGGTCAGGGCGGGTTCGGGGCAGGATTTGGGATAAAAAGGGTAAAATGTGCGGACTCACCCCATCGCTGTGCGTCTGCTGTGAAGAGGAGAGCGGTGTGCAGAGGAGGAGGAGTCATGTGATCAGACACAGCCAATCACAGAGCAGACAGGGGGAGGGGCCGCTCTCAGGCCAAAACTGCCTCACAATAAAGAACTGAACCAGGACTAAACCAGGACTAAAGAGGGACTGAACCAGGACTGAACCAGGACTGAACCAGGACTAAAGAGGGACTAAACCAGGACTGAACCAGGACTGAACCAGGACTGAACCAGGACTGAACCAGGACTAAAGAGGGACTAAACCAGGACTGAACCAGGACTGAACCAGGACTAAAGAGGGACTGAACCAGGACTGAACCAGGACTAAAGAGGGACTAAACCAGGACTGAACCAGGACTGAACCAGGACTAAACCAGGACTAAACCAGGACTAAACCAGGACTAAACCAGGACTAAACCAGGACTGAACCAGGACTAAACCAGGACTGAACCAGGTCTAAACCAGGACTAAAGAGGGACTAAACCAGGACTGAACCAGGACTGAACCAGGACTAAAGAGGGACTGAACCAGGACTGAACCAGGACTGAACCAGGACTAAACCAGGACTGAACCAGGACTAAACCAGGACTAAACCAGGACTAAACCAGGACTGAACCAGGACTGAACCAGGACTGAACCAGGACTGAACCAGGACTAAACCTGGACTGAACCAGGACTGAACCAGAACTAAACCAGGACTAAAGAGGGACTAAACCAGGACTGAACCAGGACTGAACCAGGACTAAACCAGGACTAAACCAGGACTAAAGAGGGACTAAACCAGGACTGAACCAGGTCTACACCAGGACTGAACCAGGACTAAACCAGGACTGAACCAGGTCTAAACCAGGACTGAACCAGGACTAAACCAGGACTAAACCAGGACTAAAGAGGGACTGAACCAGGACTGAACCAGGACTGAACCAGGACTGAACCAGGACTGAACCAGGACTAAACCAGGACTGAACCAGGACTGAACCAGGACTGAACCAGGACTGAACCAGGACTAAACCAGGACTAAACCAGGACTAAACCAAGACTAAACCAGGACTGAACCAGGACTAAACCAGGACTGAACCAGGTCTAAACCAGGACTAAAGAGGGACTGAACCAGGACTGAACCAGGACTAAACCAGGACTAAACTAGGACTAAAGAGGGACTGAACCAGGACTAAACCAGGACTAAACCAAGACTAAACCAGTACTGAACCAGGACTAAACCAGGACTGAACCAGGTCTAAACCAGGACTAAAGAGGGACTAAACCAGGACTGAACCAGGACTGAACCAGGACTGAACCAGGACTAAAGAGGGACTAAACCAGGACTAAACTAGGACTAAACCAGGACTGAACCAGGACTAAAGAGGGACTAAACCAGGACTGAACCAGGTCTAAACCAGGACTAAACCAGGACTAAAGAGGGACTAAACCAGGACTGAACCAGGGCTGAACCAGGACTAAACCAGGACTAAACCAGGACTAAAGAGGGACTAAACCAGGACTAAAGCAGGACTGAACCGGGACTGAACCGGGACTGAACCAGGACTAAACCAGGACTAAACCAGGACTAAACCAGGACTAAACCAGGACTAAACCAGGACTAAACCAGGACTAAAGAGGGACTGAACCAGGACTAAACCAGGACTAAAGAGGGACTAAACCAGGACTAAACCAGGACTGAACCAGGTCTAAACCAGGACTGAACCAGGACTAAAGAGGGACTAAACCAGGGGACTAAACCAGGACTAAAGAGGGACTAAACCAGGACTGAACCAGGACTGAACCAGGACTGAACCAGGACTAAACCAGGACTAAACCAGGACTGAACCAGGACTAAACCAGGACTAAACCAGGACTAAACCAGGACTGAACCAGGACTGAACCAGGACTGAACCAGGACTGGACCAGGACTGAACCAGGACTAGACCAGGACTGGACCAGGACCAGGACTGGACCAGGACTAGACCAGGACTGGACCAGGACTGGACCAGGACTGGACCAGGACTGGACCAGGACTGGACCAGGACTGAACCAGGTCTAAACCAGGACTAAACCAGGTCTAAACCAGGACTGAACCAGGACTAGACCAGGACTGGACCAGGACTGAACCAGGACTAGACCAGGACCAGGACTGGACCAGGACTGGACCAGGACTGGACCAGGACTGAACCAGGACTAAACCAGGACTGGACCAGGACTGGACCAGGACTAAACCAGGTCTAAACCAGGACTAAACCAGGTCTAAACCAGGTCTAAACCAGGACTGGACCAGGACTGGACCAGGACTGAACCAGGACTAAACCAGGACTGGACCAGGACTGGACCAGGACTAAACCAGGTCTAAACCAGGACTAAACCAGGTCTAAACCAGGTCTAAACCAGGACTGGACCAGGACTGGACCAGGACTGGACCAGGACTGGACCAGGACTGGACCAGGACCTGGACCAGGACTGGACCAGGACTGGACCAGGACTGGACAGGACTGGACCAGGACCAGGACCAGGACTGGACCAGGACTGGACCAGGACCAGGACTGGACCAGGACCAGGACCAGGACTGGACCAGGACTGGACCAGGACCATAACGCTGAGCCTTAAACGGTCCGACTGTTATTTACTGCACGATGAGCTGATTCCAGGCCTGGAGCCTTTTCACAGATAAAACTCTTTCTCTTTCAAGCCCCTTCAGGACTCTCAGACGTAAATGTGTCGATCTATTAAGTGGAGTCTGGGTCTGGAAATGTGACCAACAAAACAAAAGGATTGGCAAAACATTCTGGGCAAATCAGAAGTCAGAAGCTGATCCGATCCATGAAAAATAACTCGCTAACGTCGCTACCTGGATCATCGTAGCACTGCGCTAGCAACGACGACGAGAAGCTAAAAACAACGACAACGAGAAGCTAAAAATAACGACAACGAGACGCTAAAAACAACAACGAGACGCTAAAAACAACGAGATGTGCTAAAAACAACAATAATGAGACGCTGAAAACAACGAGATGTGCTAAAAACAACAATAATGAGACGCTGAAAACAACGAGACGTGCTAAAAACAACGAAACGTGCTAAAAACGACAACAAGACGCGCTAAAAACAACGAGACGCACTAAAAACAACAATAATGAGACGCTGAAAACAACAACGAGACGTGCTAAAAACAACAATGAGACGCTAAAAACAACGAGATGTGCTAAAAACAACAATGAGACGCTAAAAACAACGAGATGTGCTAAAAACAACAACGAGACGCTAAAACTGTGTTTGGAGGGTGAATGGTCCGTGTCTCTGCGTTCGTGTCTCTGTGTCCGTGTCTCTGTGTTCGTGTCTCTGTGTTCGTGTCTCTGTGTTCGTGTCTCTGTGTTCGTGTCTCTGTGTCCGTGTCTCTGTGTCTGTGTCTCTGTGTCTGTGTCTCTGTGTCTCTGCGTTCGTGTCTCTGTGTCCGTGTCTCTGTGTTCGTGTCTCTGTGTCTGTGTCTCTGTGTCTGTGTCTCTGTGTCTGTGTCTCTGTGTTCGTGTCTCTGTGTTCGTGTCTCTGTGTTCGTGTCTCTGTGTCCGTGTCTCTGTGTCCGTGTCTCTGCGTTCGTGTCTCTGTGTCCGTGTCTCTGTGTTCGTGTCTCTGTGTCTGTGTCTCTGTGTCTGTGTCTCTGTGTCTGTGTCTCTGTGTCTGTGTCTCTGTGTTCGTGTCTCTGTGTTCGTGTCTCTGTGTCCGTGTCTCTGTGTCCGTGTCTCTGTGTCCGTGTCTCTGTGTTTACAGCGTGTGTGTCATGTATGTTCATTAACGTGCACTGTCCCAACGAAATAAAATAAAAATAATTCTACAACTGTTACCTAGCAACCAGACTGTAAACAGTCCATTCAATCAAACACATGTCCACAGAAGTGCTGTGAAGGGACACACCTCCAGCGTCGCTCACATTTATCATGAACGTACACAGCCAGCAGAGGGCGCCTAAACTCAGTCAGAGCCAACAGAACCAGATACAAAACCTGAGCCTGATTTAAAGTCGTCTAAAGCAGGTTTAAGGCAACAATATAAACAAGTATCATGTGTTTCCTCTAAAGTCAATGGGTTCAATCCCCCAGAGACACGGGGGGCCTCAGGGGTCAGTGTTAGGACCACTGTTTATCATGTGCAGACAGGGTCACCCTGTCACCCTGACCAGCCTCCTGTGCCTGAGACACCTCAGTGTTTGGACCTGGTTTAGTCCTGGTTTAGTCCCGGTTTAGTCCCGGTACAGTCCTGGTTTAGTCCTGGTTTAGTCCCGGTACAGTCCCGGTTTAGTCCTGGTTTAGTCCTGGTTCAGTCCCGGTATAGTCCCGGTTTAGTCCCGGTACAGTCCCGGTACAGTCCCGGTACAGTCCCGGTACAGTCCCGGTTTAGACCCGGTTTAGACCCGGTTTAGTCCCGGTTTAGACATGGTTTAGTCCCGGTTTAGTCCCGGTTTAGACATGGTTTAGTCCCGGTTTAGTCCCGGTTTAGACCCGGTTTAGTCCCGGTTTAGACATGGTTTAGTCCCGGTTTAGACATGGTTTAGTCCCGGTTTAGTCCCGGTTCAGTCCCGGTTCAGTCCCGGTTCAGTCCCGGTACAGTCGGTACAGTCGGTTTAGTCCCGGTTTAGTCGGTTTAGACCCGGTTTAGTCCATCTTTAGTCCTGGTTTAGTCCCGGTTTAGTCCCGGTACAGTCCCGGTTTAGTCCCGGTTTAGTCCCGGTTTAGTCCCGGTTTAGACATGGTTTAGTCCTGGTTTAGTCCCGGTTTAGACCCGGTTTAGTCCATCTTTAGTCCTGGTTTAGTCCTGGTTTAGTCCCGGTTTAGTCCCGGTTTAGACATGGTTTAGTCCTGGTTTAGTCCCGGTTTAGTCTCGGTTTAGTCTCGGTTTAGTCCCGGTTCAGTCCCGGTACAGTCCCGGTTCAGTCCCGGTTTAGACATGGTTTAGTCCTGGTTTAGTCCCGGTTCAGTCCCGGTACAGTCCCGGTTTAGTCCCGGTTTAGACCCGGTTTAGTCCCGGTTTAGTCCCGGTTTAGTCCCGGTTTAGTCCCGGTTTAGACATGGTTTAGTCCCGGTTTAGTCCCGGTTTAGACCCGGTTTAGTCCCGGTTTAGTCCCGGTTTAGTCCCGGTTTAGTCCCGGTTCAGTCCCGGTTCAGTCCCGGTTTAGTCCCGGTTTAGTCCTGGTTTAGTCCCGGTTTAGACATGGTTCAGTCCCGGTTTAGTCCCGGTTTAGTCCCGGTTCAGTCCTGGTTTAGTCCCGGTTTAGTCCTGGTTTAGTCCTGGTTTAGTCCCGGTTTAGTCCTGGTTTGGTCCCGGTTTAGTCCTGGTTTAGTCCCGGTTTAGACCCGGTTTAGTCCTGGTTCAGTCCCGGTTTAGTCCCGGTTTAGTCCTGGTTTAGTCCCGGTTTAGACATGGTTCAGTCCCGGTTTAGTCCCGGTTTAGTCCCGGTTCAGTCCTGGTTTAGTCCCGGTTTAGTCCTGGTTTAGTCCTGGTTTAGTCCCGGTTTAGTCCTGGTTTAGTCCCGGTTTAGACCCGGTTTAGTCCTGGTTTGGTCCCGGTTTAGTCCTGGTTTAGTCCCGGTTTAGACCCGGTTTAGTCCTGGTTTAGTCCCGGTTTAGTCCCGGTTTAGTCCCGGTTCAGTTGTATTCGCAGCGGTTCACACTTTACTCAAAGCTAACGGCTAAAGGCTAACAACAGTCATTATTTCTACATTTCTGACACTCTCAGGGTTCATTCTCACAAATGTCTTCAGTTTGTGCTTTTACAAGTCGCTTCTTTTGTGTTTCTTTTGAGCTGATGTCTGTCTTTTTCGGGAAACGGCACAAACGTGAACAAAACGGGACCAAAACAGTGCGTTAGCCCGGAGCTAGCTGCTAGCGGCTAAAGGCTGCTGTACCTTTGTGTGAATCCGCTGGACGTGGCTCTTGAGGCGGTCACGCAGGAGCGCACATCCCCGGGACAGAACACGGAGCCTCAGCGGCGGGAACACGAGCGCCGTCTCATCACAAACTCCGAGAAAAGAAGTTTGACAAAGTCCACAAAGTTTAGCCACAGGCCGAGGAACGCACCGCCGCCATCTTAGGACGGGACCGGAAGTGAGGAGAGGGTGAGGGAGGGGAGACGGAGAGAGGGAGGGAGGAGAGAGAGGGGAGAGAGGGAGGGGGGAGAGGGGAGAGAGGGAGGAGAGAGAGGGGAGAGGGAGAGAGGGGGGAGAGGGAGGAGAGAGAGGGGAGAGGGAGGAGAGAGAGGGGAGAGGGAGGAGAGAGAGGGGAGAGGGAGAGAGGGGGGAGAGGGAGGAGAGAGAGGGGAGAGGGAGGAGAGAGAGGGGAGAGAGGGAGGGGGGAGAGAGGGAGGGGGGAGAGGGAGGGG
>CM033619.1:53354853-53394853 GCA_019453435.1 Rhinogobius similis | reverse complement strand
CACCATAACCACACCATAACCACACCATAACCACACCATAACCACACCATAACCACACCATAACCACACCATAACCACGCCATAACCACACCATAACCACACCATAACCACACCATAACCACACCATAACCACACCATAACCACACCATAACCACACCATAACCACACCATAACCACACCATAACCACACCATAACCACACCATAACCACACCATAACCACACCATAACCACGCCATAACCACGCCATACCCACGCCATAACCACACCATAACCACGCCATAACCACGCCATACCCACGCCATAACCACACCATAACCACGCCATACCCACACCATAACCACACCATAACCACGCCATACCCACACCATAACCACACCATAACCACGCCATACCCACACCATAACCACACCATAACCACGCCATATGCGCCATAACCACACCACACCATGTCCACACCATACCCACACCATAACCACACCATACCCACACCATAACCCACACCATAACCACACCATAGCCACACCATAACCACACCATAACCACACCATGAGCCACACCATGTCCACACCATAACCACACCACCATGCCCACACCATAACCACACCATGTCACGCCATGCGCATCATAACCACACCATAACCACGCCATACCCACGCCATAACCACACCATAACCACGCCATACCCACACCATAACCACACCATAACCACGCCATACCCACACCATAACCACTCCATAACCACACCATAACCACACCATAACCACACCATAACCACACCATAACCACGCCATAACCACACCATAACCACACCATAACCACACCATAACCACACCATAACCACACCATAACCACACCATAACCACACCATAACCACGCCATAACCACACCATAACCACACCATAACCACACCATAACCACACCATAACCACGCCATAACCACTCCATAACCACACCATAACCACACCATAACCACACCATAACCACACCATACCCACACCATGTGCTTCACCTGCACATCGAGGTAACAACACACAGTAAAGTACAACATTATTACAAACACAACAGAGAACAGTTCATTTGTGTTAAAAGCCAAAGCAAAGAGGTGAGTTTAAGAGCAGATTTAAGACTCTATGATGGAGCAGCTCTGATCTGTACAGACTGTTCCACAGCAAAGGCCCCGGCTCCTCGGGTTTTTAATCTGGATCTGGACACATTTAACTGATGTTCTGACCTCTGACCTGGACATGAGCTGTTAAAGGTTCAGACACTCAGGGGCCGGTCCATTCAGACATTTAAAAACCAACATCAAGATCTTAAAGTCAGTCCTGAATTTGACAGGAGCCAGTGAAGGAGGCGAGCGCTGGGGTCATGTGCTCACGCTTTCTCGTCCGTCAACAAGCGGCAGCAGCATTTTGGACCAGCAGGAGGCGCTGTGGGGAGGACAGGTCCAGCCCACAGTACAGAGAGTTACAGTAATCCAGGCGAGACGAGATAAACCAGTGAAGTCACTTTGAACGATAACCACATAACAACACAACGACATAACCACATAACAACACAACGACATAACCACATAACAACACAACGACATAACCACATAACAACACAACGACATAACCACATAACAACACAACGACATAACCACATAACAACACAACGACACAACGACACAACGACACGATAATCCCAGTCCACATGTGCAGGTGACGCACAGGTCTATGTTCCACTGAAGCCTCACCCCAAGGACTCACTGTCAGACTGACCCCGCCCCCTGAAGAGAGGACTGACCCCGCCCCCTGAAGAGAGGACTGACCCCGCCCCCTGAAGAGCAGACTGACCCCGCCCCCTGAAGAGCAGACTGACCCCGCCCCCTGAAGAGCAGACTGACCCCGCCCCCTGAAGAGCAGACTGACCCCGCCCCCTGAAGAGCAGACTGACCCCGCCCCCTGAAGAGCAGACTGACCCCGCCCCCTGAAGAGCAGACTGACCCCGCCCCCTGAAGAGCAGACTGACCCCGCCCCCTGAGCATCAGTGTAGATGTAATAAAGACGTGGATGACCTTCTCAGAATCACAGGCTGGAGATGAGGCTTGAGGCTCAGGGTTTAAGATGGAAACAGCTGGACGTTCATGTGTTCATCAGATCTATAACTGCTAGCTCCGCTTTAGCCGCTATAACGTCACACTCCCACAGTCCACTGAACGGTCTATGATAACAACACGATAACACAATAATGACTCAATAAAGACAAAGAGCGACATAAAAGTTGTTACAAAAGAACACAAACCTCCTTCAAAGGCTCGTGTTTGTTCTGTCAAACTGATAAACCTGAGACTGAAGCCGGTTATGAAGAGAATCAGACTCAGACTCAAACACTTCACAGCTTTATTTATGTGCAGCAGGTGGCGCCGTGGAGCAGCAGCAGAGTGTCCGGCGGGCTCAGGCCTGGTCCTGGTCCTGGTCCTGGTCTCACTCCTGGTCCTGGTCTCAGTCCTGGTCCTGGTCCTGGTCTCAGTCCTGGTCCTGGTCCTGGCCCTGGTCTCAGTCCTGGTCCTGGTCTCACTCCTGGCCCTGGTCCTGGCCCTGGTCCTGGTCCTGGTCCGGTCCCGCTCTGGTCCTGGGCTTCTGGCTCCAGCTGCACTCAGAGTTTTGGTTCCATCGACTCCTCCCCTCCTCAAACACTTCCTGCAACAGAACAAACGGCTGTAGACCCGGCGCAATGCATTGTGGTCCATATCGACCAGCGCCTCGTCGTCATGGAGACCAGTGCTGTGGTCAGCTGATCGAGCAGAGAGAACGAGGAGCACGAGGAAGGAGGAGGAGGCTCTGGGACAGAAGGGGGCGCTCTGGGACAGAAGGGGGCGCTCTGGGACAGAGGGGGGCGCTCTGGGACAGAGGGGGGCGCTCTGGGACAGAAGGGGGCGCTCTGGGACAGAAGGGGGCGCTCTGGGACAGAAGGGGGCGCTCTGGGACACACAGGGCGCTCTGGGACAGAAGGGGGCGCTGTGGGACAGAAGGGGGCGCTCTGGGACACACAGGGGGCGCTCTGGGACAGAAGGGGGCGCTCTGGGACAGAAGGCGCTCTGGGACACACAGGGGCGCTCTGGGACACACAGGGGCGCTCTGGGACAGACAGGCGCTCTGGGACAGACAGGGCGCTCTGGGACACACAGGGCTCTGGGACAGAGGCGCTCTGGGACACACAGGCGCTCTGGGACACACAGGGGCTCTGGGACACACAGGGGGCTCTGGGACAGAGAGCTCTGGGACAGAAGGGGCTCTGGGACAGAAGAGCTCTGGGACAGAAGGGGCTCTGGGACACACAGGGCGCTCTGGGACAGAAGGCGCTCTGGGACACACAGGCGCTCTGGGACACACAGGGCGCTCTGGGACACACAGGGGCTCTGGGACAGAAGAGCTCTGGGACAGAAGGCGCTCTGGGACACACAGAGCGCTCTGGGACAGACAGGGGCGCTCTGGGACAGAAGGGGCGCTCTGGGACACACAGAGCGCTCTGGGACAGAAGGCGCTCTGGGACACACAGGCGCTCTGGGACACACAGGCGCTCTGGGACAGAAGGCGCTCTGGGACAGAAGGGGCTCTGGGACAGAAGGCGCTCTGGGACAGAAGAAGGCTCTGGGACACACAGAGGGCGCTCTGGGACAGAAGGGGGCGCTCTGGGACAGAAGGGCGCTCTGGGACAGAAGGGGCTCTGGGACACACAGGGCGCTCTGGGACAGAAGGGGCACTCTGGGACAGAAGGGGCGCTCTGGGACAGAGGGGGGGGCTCTGGGACACACAGGGGGCGCTCTGGGACAGAAGGGGGCACTCTGGGACACAAGGGGGCGCACTGGGACACACAGGGGGCGCACTGGGACAGAGGGGGGCGCTCTGGGACACACAGGGGGCGCACTGGGACAGAAGGGGGCGCTCTGGGACACACAGGGGGCGCTCTGGGACAGAAGGGGGCGCTCTGGGACACACAGGGGGCGCACTGGGACAGAGGGGGGCGCTCTGGGACACACAGGGGGCGTACCTTCTTCCAGATTGGCACTCGTGCCTTGAGCTGCGTCACACAGAACTGAACGGCCTCTTCAGAGTCTCGGCGATGAGGAGCCGAGATCGCCACGACGACACTGGCCTCGCCCACCGCCACCCACCTGCCAATCACAGCGCAGAGTCAGGGAGCCAATCACAGCGCAGCAGAGTCAAAGCCAATCACAGCGCAGAGTCAGGGAGCCAATCACAGCGCAGAGTCAGGGAGCCAATGAGATAGTATTGTGCACGTGGTGTAGGTGTGTTGTTAGCATGTGTTAGCATGTTTTAGCATGTGTTAGCATGTGTTAGCATGTTCTAGCGTTAGCTCACCCGAGCCGGTGGCAGAGGCAGATGTGCCTCACGCTGGGCCAGCGCTCTCTGATGACGCGGCTCACTTTGGAGAGTTCTGATTGGACCATGGACTCGTACGCCTCGTACTCCAGACCAATCACCTTCTGACCATCGAGAACGTCCTCACGAGTCGTCCCTGAACCAAAACAACCAGCGCCTTAGACCTGGGCTAGTCCAGGTGTAGTCCAGGTGTGGTCCAGGTGTGGTCCAGGTGTAGTCCAGGTGTGGTCCAGGTGTAGTCCAGGTGTAGTCCAGGTGTGGTCCAGGTGTGGTCCAGGTGTGGTCCAGGTGTGGTCCAGGTGTGGTCCAGGTGTGGTCCAGGTGTGGTCCAGGTGTGGTCCAGGTGTGGTCCAGGTGTGGTCCAGGTGTGGTCCAGGTGTGGTCCAGGTGTGGTCCAGGTGTTGTCCAGGTGTTGTCCAGGGGTGGTCCAGGTGTGGTCCAGGTGTGGTCCAGGTGTGGTCCAGGTGTGGTCCAGGTGTAGTCCAGGTGTGGTCCAGGTGTGGTCCAGGTGTAGTCCAGGTGTAGTCCAGGTGTAGTCCAGGTGTGGTCAGGTGTGGTCCAGGTGTGGTCCAGGTGTGGTCCAGGTGTGGTCCAGGTGTGGTCCAGGTGTGGTCCAGGTGTAGTCCAGGTGTAGTCCAGGTGTGGTCCAGGTGTAGTCCAGCTGTAGTCCCGGTCCAGTCCAGCCCCGGTCCAGTCCCAGTCCAGTCCCGCTCCAGCCCCGCTCCAGTCCAGTCGGTCCCAGTCGGTCCCAGCCCGGTCAGTCTCTGCTCCAGTCGGTCCAGTCCCGGTCCAGTCCGGTCAGTCGGTCCAGTCGGTCAGCCCGGTCAGTCCCGGTCCAGTCGGTCCAGCCCGGTTCAGTCGGTCCAGTCCGGTCCAGTCGGTCCAGTCCCAGTCCATCCCGGTCAGTCTGCCCAGTCGGTCAAGTCGGTCCAGCCTCGGTCCAGTCGGTCAGCCCGGTCAGTCGGTCAGCCTCGGTTCCAGTCCTGGTCCAGCCCCGGTCCAGTCCCGGTCCAGTCCCGGTCCAGCCCCGGTCCAGTCCCGGTCCAGTCCTGGTCCAGTCCTGACCTATAAACACAGAGGTGGCTCCACACGAGGGGCTTTTGGTCGAGTCGATCACTTCCTGCAGCGACAGCGAATCAGAGCACAGCCTGAACACGTCTCTGCCTTTGGACCAATCACGCGGCTCCGTCATGATTAACCTCCGCTGAGGGGCGGGACCACGGCGACCTCGTCCCCGTCGTCAAGCGACAGCAGCTGATCGTCGTCCACGGCAACAAACTCCTGACGCACGGCAAGCACCAGCGCCCCCTGCAGCGCCGACAGACTGAGGACAGAGGTCAGAGGTCAGGGGTCAGGGGTCAGGGGTCAGAGGTCAGAGGTCAAAGGATAGGGGTCAGAGGTCAGGGGTCAGGGGTCAGAGGACAGAGGACAGGGGTCAGAGGACAGAGGTCAGGGGTCAGAGGTCAGAGGGGTCAGAGGACAGGGGTCAGAGGACAGAGGTCAGGGGTCAGAGGTCAGAGGGGTCAGAGGACAGGGGTCAGAGGACAGAGGTCAGAGGGGTCAGAGGACAGAGGTCAAAGGACAGGGGTCAGAGGACAGGGGTCAGAGGACAGGGGTCAGAGGACAGGGGTCAGGGGTCAGAGGTCAAAGGATAGGGGTCAGAGGTCAGGGGTCAGAGGACAGGGGTCAGAGGAGCAGGGGTCAGAGGACAGGGGTCAAGGGTCAAAGGTCAGAGGACAGGGGTCAGGGGTCAGAGGACAGGGGTCAGAGGACAGGGGTCAGAGGTCAGGGGTCAGAGGACAGGGGTCAGAGGTCAGGGGTCAGAGGAGCAGAGGTCAGGGGTCAGAGGACAGAGGTCAGAGGGGTCAGAGGACAGAGGTCAAAGGACAGGGGTCAGAGGACAGGGGTCAGAGGACAGGGGTCAGAGGACAGGGGTCAGGGGTCAGAGGTCAAAGGATAGGGGTCAGAGGTCAGGGGTCAGAGGACAGGGGTCAGAGGAGCAGGGGTCAGAGGACAGGGGTCAAGGGTCAAAGGTCAGAGGACAGGGGTCAGGGGTCAGAGGACAGGGGTCAGAGGACAGGGGTCAGAGGTCAGGGGTCAGAGGAGCAGAGGTCAGGGGTCAGAGGACAGGGGTCAGAGGACAGGGGTCAGAGGACAGGGGTCAGAGGACAGGGGTCAGAGGACAGGGGTCAGAGGACAGAGGACAGAGGTCAGGGGTCAGAGGACAGGGGTCAGGGGTCAGAGGAGCAGAGGACAGGGGTCAGAGGACAGGGGTCAGAGGACAGGGGTCAGAGGTCAGGGGTCAGAGGACAGAGGTCAGGGGTCAGAGGACAGAGGTCAGGGGTCAGAGGAGCAGAGGTCAGGGGTCAGAGGGAACACAGAGGTCAGACCTTGGGTGGCGGTGCTGTAGCTCCGCCCACAGAGCACGTCCGCTGATGGGTGTGGCCACAGAAACAGGCTCCTCCCTCAAACCTGTGAGGTCAGCGCTCCGAGCGAAGTACAGCACTTTGACCTGGAAAACAAAATAAATAAAGAATCAAGAAACATCAAACCAGACACGACAAGACCAGGTCCATCTGATGACGTCATAGTCTGTCCTGGAGGCGGGGCCTGGTCCAGCCGTCACTCTGACGAGACGCCAAGTGTGAAGCACCGAGGGCCGGTCGGTGGGGGCCGGTCGTCGGTCGTCGGGGGCCGGTCGTCGGTCGTCGGGGGGCCGGTCGTCGGTCGTCGGGGGGCCGGTCGTCGGGGGGCCGGTCGTCGGTCGTCGGGGGGCCGGTCGTCGGGGGGCCGGTCGTCGGGGGCCGGTCGTCGGGGGCCGGTCGTCGGGGGCCGGTCGTCGGGTCATGACTTTGTGATCGGCTCTTGGTCGTTTCGATGAAAACGTCTCGTTTGTCTGTGACTCTGAGTTTGAGCTCGTTCTGTCTCGTGGATCAGAGTCAGACACAACAACTGACCCCTGACCCCTGACCTCTGACCCCTGCACAGGGTTCAACAGGGAGGGCATCTGACTGTTGGGTCACATGAGTGTCACATGGTCCTCAGGCCCAGACACGAGGTCCACACACACACACAGACACACATACACACACATATGTATGTGTGTACTGTGTGTGTCTGTATCACACACATCAGTCTCCGCTTCAGCGCTGAACTTTTCCAAACTTTCTGAGGCCCGGGCCTCACGCCCCGCCCCGGGCTGAGCCGGTCGGGTCCGGCTCCCTCAGGTCCGGCTCGGTCCGGTTCCGCTCGGTCCGGTTCACACTCACCTGGGCCTCGGACATTGATCCGGATCCGAAGCGGCGGAGACGCGGCGGAGACGCTGCGGGCGGTCACGGAGCGCGGTGTGTTTACGCTGCAGCGTCACGTCACTACGTCCTGACGTACCGTGCGTCTGTCTTCTTCTGCTGCGGGGGGCGGGGCTCAGTAGCGCCGCGTGCGGGAGAAAAGAGGCATGTGTTTAATTCTAACAATTAAAATGTGCAAGAGAAGCCCCTGACTGCGCATGCGCCACAAACTCTGTGGAAGAAAAAAATGTGTGAAGGTGAGTCCAGCAGGGGGCAGTGTGGGCTTTTCACTGAGTCACGTCCACATGAACAGAGTGTCTGGGCTTAAATCCCGGGGTTTCAGTGGTGGATGTAGTTCTATGGTTTCCGTGGGCGGGAGAGTTCTGCTTTTATTGTGAAGGTCAGACCGGAAGTGCAGGTGCAGACTAAAGTGAACTTCCGCCGCGGCTGGAGCTGATGGACGCGCAAAAGGCGAGTATCGATCCGTTTAACGATCCGGGGCCTCGGCGGGGGGGGGGGGGGGGGGGGGGGCGTGCACGGCCCGGGGAGGCGCGTGCACGGGGGTCCGGTGACACTGACCTTTGACCCCGGAGCTGGAGGGCACGAGACACCGCGGAGGGTCAGACCGGGATTCACAGATGACCTGACAGCACAGATTATTACAGATTATTACAGATTATTACAGATTATTACAGATTATTACGTCATTACACTATTACAGAGCGAGTATTGATCACAGATTGTTGATGACGTGATGGTCTGATCCGGGATCAGTTTGTACTTCCGGGTTCACAGTCACGTGACCACGTCAGACACGTGAATCATCAGAGACTGTGGCAGGACCAGGTTAGACCCTGTCAAACTACCACAGGGTCACAACGCTCCTTCTGTAGTTTACTCTTCTCCTTCTGTAGTTTACGCTCCTCCTTCTGTAGTTTACGCTCCTCCTTCTGTAGTTTACTCTTCTCCTTCTGTAGTTTACGCTCCTTCTGTAGTTTACGCTCCTTCTGTAGTTTACGCTCCTCCTTCTGTAGTTTACGCTCCTCCTTCTGTAGTTTACGCTCCTTCTGTAGTTTACGCTCCTTCTGTAGTTTACTCTCCTTCTGTAGTTTACGCTCCTTCTGTAGTTTACGCTCCTCCTTCTGTAGTTTACGCTCCTCCTTCTGTAGTTTACACTCCTTCTGTAGTTTACTCTCCTCCTTCTGTAGTTTACGCTCCTCCTTCTGTAGTTTACTCTCCTTCTGTAGTTTACGCTCCTTCTGTAGTTTACGCTCCTTCTGTAGTTTACTCTCCTTCTGTAGTTTACTCTCCTCCTTCTGTAGTTTACTCTCCTCCTTCTGTAGTTTACTCTCCTCCTTCTGTAGTTTACTCTCCTTCTGTAGTTTACTCTCCTCCTTCTGTAGTTTACTCTCCTCCTGTAGTTTACACTCCTTCTGTAGTTTACTCTCCTCCTTCTGTAGTTTACGCTCCTCCTTCTGTAGTTTACACTCCTTCTGTAGTTTACGCTCCTTCTGTAGTTTACACTCCTTCTGTAGTTTACTCTCCTTCTGTAGTTTACGCTCCTTCTGTAGTTTACACTCCTTCTGTAGTTTACGCTCCTCCTTCTGTAGTTTACGCTCCTTCTGTAGTTTACACTCCTTCTGTAGTTTACTCTCCTCCTTCTGTAGTTTACGCTCCTTCTGTAGTTTACGCTCCTCCTTCTGTAGTTTACGCTCCTCCTTCTGTAGTTTACACTCCTTCTGTAGTTTACGCTCCTCCTTCTGTAGTTTACGCTCCTCCTTCTGTAGTTCACGCTCCTCCTTCTGTAGTTTACGCTCCTCCTTCTGTTGCAGGAGGCTCCTTCTGTAGTTTACGCTCCTCCTTCTGTAGTTCACGCTCCTCCTTCTGTAGTTTACGCTCCTTCTGTAGTTTACGCTCCTCCTTCTGTTGCAGGAGGCTCCTTCTGTAGTTCACGCTCCTCCTTCTGTAGTTCACGCTCCTCCTTCTGTAGTTCACGCTCCTCCTTCTGTAGTTCACGCTCCTCCTTCTGTAGTTCACGCTCCTCCTTCTGTAGTTTACGCTCCTCCTTCTGTTGCAGGAGGCTCCTTCTGTAGTTTACGCTCCTCCTGTAGTTTACGCTCCTCCTCCTGTAGTTTACGCTCCTCCTTCTGTAGTTCACGCTCCTCCTTCTGTAGTTTACGCACCTCCTTCTGTAGTTTACGCTCCTCCTTCTGTAGTTTACGCTCCTCCTTCTGTTGCAGGAGGCTCCTTCTGTAGTTCACGCTCCTCCTTCTGTAGTTCACGCTCCTCCTTCTGTAGTTTACGCTCCTCCTTCTGTAGTTTACGCTCCTCCTCCTATAGTTCACGCTCCTCCTTCTGTAGTTTACGCTCCTCCTTCTGTAGTTTACGCTCCTCCTTCTGTAGTTTACGCTCCTCCTTCTGTAGTTTACGCTCCTCCTTCTGTAGTTTACGCTCCTCCTTCTGTTGCAGGAGGCTCCTCCTGTAGTTTACGCTCCTCCTTCTGTTGCAGGAGGCTCCTTCTGTAGTTTACGCTCCTCCTTCTGTAGTTTACGCTCCTTCTGTAGTTTACGCTCCTCCTTCTGTTGCAGGAGGCTCATTCTGTAGTTTACGCTCCTCCTTCTGTAGTTTACGCTCCTCCTTCTGTAGTTTACGCTCCTCCTTCTGTTGCAGGAGGCTCCTTCTGTAGTTCACGCTCCTCCTTCTGTAGTTCACGCTCCTCCTTCTGTAGTTTACGCTCCTCCTTCTGTTGCAGGAGGCTCCTTCTGTAGTTCACGCTCCTCCTTCTGTAGTTTACGCTCCTCCTTCTGTAGTTTAAGCTCCTCCTCCTATAGTTCACGCTCCTCCTTCTGTAGTTTACGCTCCTCCTTCTGTAGTTTACGCTCCTCCTTCTGTAGTTTACGCTCCTCCTTCTGTAGTTTACGCTCCTCCTTCTGTAGTTTACGCTCCTCCTTCTGTTGCAGGAGGCTCCTTATGTAGTTTACGCTCCTCCTTCTGTAGTTCACGCTCCTCCTTATGTAGTTTACGCTCCTCCTTCTGTAGTTTACGCTCCTCCTTCTGTAGTTTACGCTCCTCCTTCTGTTGCAGGAGGCTCCTCCTGTAGTTTACGCTCCTCCTTCTGTAGTTTACGCTCCTCCTTATGTAGTTTACGCTCCTCCTTCTGTAGTGTACGCTCCTCCTTCTGTAGTTTACGCTCCTCCTTCTGTTGCAGGAGGCTCCTCCTGTAGTTTACGCTCCTCCTTCTGTAGTTTACGCTCCTCCTTGTGTAGTTTACGCTCCTCCTTCTGTAGTTTACGCTCCTCCTTCTGTTGCAGGAGGCTCCTCCTGTAGTTTACGCTCCTCCTTCTGTAGTTCACGCTCCTTCTGTAGTTTACGCTCCTCCTTCTGTTGCAGGAGGCTCCTTCTGTAGTTTACGCTCCTTCTGTAGTTTACGCTCCTTCTGTAGTTTACTCTCCTTCTGTAGTTTACTCTCCTCCTTCTGTAGTTTACTCTCCTCCTTCTGTAGTTTACTCTCCTCCTTCTGTAGTTTACTCTCCTTCTGTAGTTTACTCTCCTCCTTCTGTAGTTTACTCTCCTCCTGTAGTTTACACTCCTTCTGTAGTTTACTCTCCTCCTTCTGTAGTTTACGCTCCTCCTTCTGTAGTTTACACTCCTTCTGTAGTTTACGCTCCTTCTGTAGTTTACACTCCTTCTGTAGTTTACTCTCCTTCTGTAGTTTACGCTCCTTCTGTAGTTTACACTCCTTCTGTAGTTTACGCTCCTCCTTCTGTAGTTTACGCTCCTTCTGTAGTTTACACTCCTTCTGTAGTTTACTCTCCTCCTTCTGTAGTTTACGCTCCTTCTGTAGTTTACGCTCCTCCTTCTGTAGTTTACGCTCCTCCTTCTGTTGCAGGAGGCTCCTTCTGTAGTTTACGCTCCTCCTTCTGTAGTTCACGCTCCTCCTTCTGTAGTTTACGCTCCTTCTGTAGTTTACGCTCCTCCTTCTGTTGCAGGAGGCTCCTTCTGTAGTTCACGCTCCTCCTTCTGTAGTTCACGCTCCTCCTTCTGTAGTTCACGCTCCTCCTTCTGTAGTTCACGCTCCTCCTTCTGTAGTTCACGCTCCTCCTTCTGTAGTTTACGCTCCTCCTTCTGTTGCAGGAGGCTCCTTCTGTAGTTTACGCTCCTCCTGTAGTTTACGCTCCTCCTCCTGTAGTTTACGCTCCTCCTTCTGTAGTTCACGCTCCTCCTTCTGTAGTTTACGCACCTCCTTCTGTAGTTTACGCTCCTCCTTCTGTAGTTTACGCTCCTCCTTCTGTTGCAGGAGGCTCCTTCTGTAGTTCACGCTCCTCCTTCTGTAGTTCACGCTCCTCCTTCTGTAGTTTACGCTCCTCCTTCTGTAGTTTACGCTCCTCCTCCTATAGTTCACGCTCCTCCTTCTGTAGTTTACGCTCCTCCTTCTGTAGTTTACGCTCCTCCTTCTGTAGTTTACGCTCCTCCTTCTGTAGTTTACGCTCCTCCTTCTGTAGTTTACGCTCCTCCTTCTGTTGCAGGAGGCTCCTCCTGTAGTTTACGCTCCTCCTTCTGTTGCAGGAGGCTCCTTCTGTAGTTTACGCTCCTCCTTCTGTAGTTTACGCTCCTTCTGTAGTTTACGCTCCTCCTTCTGTTGCAGGAGGCTCATTCTGGGCTCATTCTGTAGTTTACGCTCCTCCTTCTGTAGTTTACGCTCCTCCTTCTGTAGTTTACGCTCCTCCTTCTGTTGCAGGAGGCTCCTTCTGTAGTTCACGCTCCTCCTTCTGTAGTTCACGCTCCTCCTTCTGTAGTTTACGCTCCTCCTTCTGTTGCAGGAGGCTCCTTCTGTAGTTCACGCTCCTCCTTCTGTAGTTTACGCTCCTCCTTCTGTAGTTTACGCTCCTCCTCCTATAGTTCACGCTCCTCCTTCTGTAGTTTACGCTCCTCCTTCTGTAGTTTACGCTCCTCCTTCTGTAGTTTACGCTCCTCCTTCTGTAGTTTACGCTCCTCCTTCTGTAGTTTACGCTCCTCCTTCTGTTGCAGGAGGCTCCTTATGTAGTTTACGCTCCTCCTTCTGTAGTTCACGCTCCTCCTTATGTAGTTTACGCTCCTCCTTCTGTAGTTTACGCTCCTCCTTCTGTAGTTTACGCTCCTCCTTCTGTTGCAGGAGGCTCCTCCTGTAGTTTACGCTCCTCCTTCTGTAGTTTACGCTCCTCCTTATGTAGTTTACGCTCCTCCTTCTGTAGTGTACGCTCCTCCTTCTGTAGTTTACGCTCCTCCTTCTGTTGCAGGAGGCTCCTCCTGTAGTTTACGCTCCTCCTTCTGTAGTTTACGCTCCTCCTTGTGTAGTTTACGCTCCTCCTTCTGTAGTTTACGCTCCTCCTTCTGTTGCAGGAGGCTCCTCCTGTAGTTTACGCCTCCTTCTGTAGTTCCACGGTCCTTCTGTAGTTTACGCTCCTCCTTCTGTTGCAGGAGGCTCCTTCTGTAGTTTACGCTCCTCCTTCTGTAGTTCACGCTCCTCCTTCTGTAGTTCACGCTCCTTCTGTAGTTTACGCTCCTCCTTCTGTAGTTTACGCTCCTCCTTCTGTAGTTTACGCTCCTCCTTCTGTAGTTCACGCTCCTTCTGTAGTTTACGCTCCTCCTTCTGTAGTTTACGCTCCTCCTTCTGTAGTTCACGCTCCTTCTGTAGTTTACGCTCCTCCTTCTGTTGCAGGAGGCTCCTTCTGTAGTTTACGCTCCTCCTTCTGTAGTTTACGCTCCTCCTTCTGTAGTTCACGCTCCTTCTGTAGTTTACGCTCCTCCTTCTGTAGTTTACGCTCCTCCTTCTCTAGTTCACGCTCCTTCTGTAGTTTACGCTCCTCCTTCTGTTGCAGGAGGCTCCTTCTGTAGTTTACGCTCCTCCTTCTGTTGCAGGAGGCTCCTCCTGTAGTTTACGCTCCTCCTTCTGTAGTTTACGCTCCTCCTTCTGTAGTTTACGCTCCTCCTTCTGTAGTTTACGCTCCTCCTTCTCTAGTTCACGCTCCTCCTTCTGTTGCAGGAGGCTCCTCCTGTAGTTTACGCTCCTCCTTCTGTAGTTTACGCTCCTCCTTCTGTAGTTTACGCTCCTCCTTCTGTAGTTTACGCTCCTCCTTCTCTAGTTCACGCTCCTTCTGTAGTTTACGCTCCTCCTTCTGTTGCAGGAGGCTCCTTCTGTAGTTTACGCTCCTCCTTCTGTAGTTTACGCTCCTCCTTCTGTAGTTTACGCTCCTCCTTCTGTAGTTTACGCTCCTCCTTCTGTAGTTTACGCTCCTCCTTCTGTTGCAGGAGGCTCCTCCTGTAGTTTACGCTCCTCCTTCTGTAGTTTACGCTCCTCCTTCTGTAGTTTACGCTCCTCCTTCTGTAGTTCACGCTCCTCCTTATGTAGTTTACGCTCCTCCTTCTGTAGTTTACGCTCCTCCTTCTGTAGTTTACGCTCCTCCTTCTGTTGCAGGAGGCTCCTCCTGTAGTTTACGCTCCTCCTTCTGTAGTTTACGCTCCTCCTTATGTAGTTTACGCTCCTCCTTCTGTAGTGTACGCTCCTCCTTCTGTAGTTTACGCTCCTCCTTCTGTTGCAGGAGGCTCCTCCTGTAGTTTACGCTCCTCCTTCTGTAGTTTACGCTCCTCCTTCTGTAGTTTACGCTCCTCCTTCTGTAGTTTACGCTCCTCCTTCTGTTGCAGGAGGCTCCTCCTGTAGTTTACGCTCCTCCTTCTGTAGTTCACGCTCCTTCTGTAGTTTACGCTCCTCCTTCTGTTGCAGGAGGCTCCTTCTGTAGTTTACGCTCCTCCTTCTGTAGTTTACGCTCCTCCTTCTGTAGTTCACGCTCCTTCTGTAGTTTACGCTCCTCCTTCTGTAGTTTACGCTCCTCCTTCTGTAGTTCACGCTCCTTCTGTAGTTTACGCTCCTCCTTCTGTTGCAGGAGGCTCCTTCTGTAGTTTACGCTCCTCCTTCTGTAGTTTACGCTCCTCCTTCTGTAGTTCACGCTCCTTCTGTAGTTTACGCTCCTCCTTCTGTTGCAGGAGGCTCCTTCTGTAGTTTACGCTCCTCCTTCTGTAGTTTACGCTCCTCCTTCTGTAGTTCACGCTCCTTCTGTAGTTTACGCTCCTCCTTCTGTAGTTTACGCTCCTCCTTCTCTAGTTCACGCTCCTTCTGTAGTTTACGCTCCTCCTTCTGTTGCAGGAGGCTCCTTCTGTAGTTTTCGCTCCTCCTTCTGTTGCAGGAGGCTCCTTCTGTAGTTTACGCTCCTCCTTCTGTTGCAGGAGGCTCCTTCTGTAGTTTACGCTCCTCCTTCTGTTGCAGGAGGCTCCTTCTGTAGTTTACGCTCCTCCTTCTGTAGTTTACGCTCCTCCTTCTGTAGTTTACGCTCCTCCTTCTGTAGTTTACGCTCCTCCTTCTGTTGCAGGAGGCTCCTTCTGTAGTTTACGCTCCTCCTTCTGTAGTTTACGCTCCTCCTTCTGTTGCAGGAGGCTTTGCGCCGAATCATCGTCACTTTGACCAACAAGAACCAAGAACTGAGGGACTTCCTCCAGACTCTGGACTGGACCAGGACCGGACTCCAGGTGAGTCCAGACCAGGACCAGGACCAGACCAGGACCAGGACCAGACCAGGACCAGGACCAGACCAGGACCAGACCAGGACCAGACCAGGACCAGGACCAGACCAGGACCAGACCAGGACCAGACCAGGACCAGGACCAGACCAGACCAGGACCAGGACCAGACCAGGACCAGACCAGGACCAGGACCAGACCAGGACCAGGATCAGACCAGGACCAGACCAGGACCAGGACAAGGACTAAACCTTTTCCTTGTTTCCTTCCTTCCTTCCTTGTTTCCTTACTTCCTTGTTTCCTTACTTCCTTGTTTCCTTGCTTCCTTAAGGAGGAGTCATGTCGAGTGATGTCAGAGTTGGAGGCGGAGCTAGATCAGTTACGCTCCGCCCTTGAAGAGAGAGGGGCGGAGCTTCGAGCATCTATTATCCAAGCACAACAACAGAAGGAGGCGGAGCTACAGGTAAGACACGCCTCAAAGGCCCGACTGGCACCAGCAGGAGGCCCGACTCTGGCACCAGCAGGAGGCCCGACTCTGACACCAGCAGGAGGCCCGACTGGCACCAGCAGGAGGCCCGACTCTGGCACCAGCAGGAGGCCCGACTGGCACTAGCAGGAGGCCCGACTCTGGCACCAGCAGGAGGCCCGACTGGCACCAGCAGGAGGCCCGACTGGCACTAGCAGGAGGCCCGACCCTGGCACCAGCAGGAGGCCCGACTGGCACCAGCAGGAGGCCCGACTCTGGCACCAGCAGGAGGCCCGACCCTGGCACCAGCAGGAGGCCCGACTGGCACCAGCAGGAGGCCCGACTCTGGCACCAGCAGGAGGCCTCTGGCACCAGCAGGAGGCCCGACTGGCACCAGCAGGAGGCCCGACTGGCACCAGCAGGAGGCCCGACTCTGGCACCAGCAGGAGGCCCGACTCTGGCACCAGCAGGAGGCCCGACTGGCACCAGCAGGAGGCCCGACTCTGGCACCAGCAGGAGGCCCGACTCTGGCACCAGCAGGAGGCCCGACTGGCACCAGCAGGAGGCCCGACTCTGGCACCAGCAGGAGGCCCGACTGGCACCAGCAGGAGGCCCGACTGGCACCAGCAGGAGGCCCGACTCTGGCACCAGCAGGAGGCCCGACTGGCACCAGCAGGAGGCCCGACTGGCACCAGCAGGAGGCCCGACTCTGGCACCAGCAGGAGGCCCGACTCTGGCACCAGCAGGAGGCCCGACCCTGGCACCAGCAGGAGGCCCGACTCTGGCACCAGCAGGAGGCCCGACTCTGACACCAGCAGGAGGCCCCTGGCACCAGCAGGAGGCCCGACTGGCACCAGCAGGAGGCCCGACTCTGGCACCAGCAGGAGGCCCCTGGCACCAGCAGGAGGCCCGACTCTGGCACCAGCAGGAGGCCCGACTGGCACCAGCAGGAGGCCCGACTCTGGCACCAGCAGGAGGCCCGACTCTGGCACCAGCAGGAGGCCCGACTGGCACCAGCAGGAGGCCCGACTCTGGCACCAGCAGGAGGCCCGACTGGCACCAGCAGGAGGCCTGACTCTGGCACCAGCAGGAGGCCCGACTCTGACACCAGCAGGAGGCCCGACCCTGGCACCAGCAGGAGGCCCGACTCTGACACCAGCAGGAGGCCCCTGGCACCAGCAGGAGGCCTGACCCTGGCACCAGCAGGAGGCCCGACTCTGGCACCAGCAGGAGGCCCGACTCTGGCACCAGCAGGAGGCCCGACTCTGGCACCAGCAGGAGGCCCGACTTCTGATTGTTCTGATTGGCTGAAACACTGTTGACGTCTTTTCTCTGTCTTTGATTGGCAGGTGCAGCAGGGGGCGGGGCAAAGCGCTCTGTCGGCCAGTGAGGAGCTGCTGTCTTTCGCTAACTCCGCCCTCGACATCAGCGACGACGCCCACTTCCTGCAGGTTCATTCACACTTCAACATTTGTGCTCAAACCTCATGTGACACAGTGAGGCTTTAAAGCCTCGTCTGAGTCTGACACTGTGTTGTGTTTCAGGCGGCGAAAGAAATCAAAGAGCGGTGAGTCTAACTCCTCCCCCTCATCCTGAACCCTCCCCCTGACTCCTCCCCCTCTAACCCTGACCAGAGAAGGGTCTCTGGCCTCCTCTGGTCTCCTCTGGTCTCTGGTCTCCTTTGGTCTCCTCTGGCCTCCTCTGGTCTCCTTTGGCCTCCTCTGGTCTCCTCTGGTCTCCTCTGGTCTCCTCTGGTCTCCTCTGGCCTCCTCTGGTCTCCTCTGGCCTCCTCTGGTCTCCTCTGGTCTCCTTTGGTCTCCTCTGGCCTCCTCTGGCCTCCTCTGGTCTCCTCTGGCCTCCTCTGGTCTCCTCTGGTCTCCTCTGGTCTCCTCTGGCCTCCTCTGGTCTCCTCTGGTCTCCTCTGGTCTCTGGTCTCCTCTGGTCTCCTCTGGTCTCCTCTGGCCTCCTCTGGTCTCCTCTGGCCTCCTCTGGTCTCCTCTGGCCTCCTCTGGTCTCCTCTGGTCTCCTCTGGTCTCCTCTGGTCTCTGGTCTCCTCTGGCCTCCTCTGGTCTCCTCTGGTCTCCTCTGGTCTCCTCTGGTCTCTGGTCTCCTCTGGTCTCCTCTGGCCTCCTCTGGTCTCTGGTCTCCTCTGGTCTCCTCTGGTCTCTGGTCTCCTCTGGCCTACTCTGGTCTCCTTTGGCCTCCTCTGGTCTCCTCTGGCCTCCTCTGGCCTCCTCTGGTCTCCTCTGGTCTCCTCTGGTCTCTTGTGGTCTCCTCTGGCCTCCTCTGGTCTCCTCTGGTCTCCTCTGGCCTCCTCTGGTCTCCTCTGGTCTCCTCTGGTCTCCTCTGGTCTCCTCTGGTCTCCTCTGGTCTCCTCTGGTCTCTGGTCTCCTCTGGCCTCCTCTGGTCTCTTGTGGTCTCCTCTGGTCTCTGGTCTCCTCTGGTCTCCTCTGGCCTCCTCTGGTCTCCTCTGGCCTCCTCTGGTCTCCTCTGGTCTCCTCTGGCCTCCTCTGGTCTCCTCTGGTCTCCTCTGGTCTCCTCTGGTCTCTGGTCTCCTCTGGTCTCCTCTGGCCTCCTCTGGTCTCCTCTGGTCTCCTCTGGTCTCCTCTGGTCTCCTCTGGTCTCCTCTGGTCTCCTCTGGTCTCCTCTGGTCTCCTCTGGTCTCTGGTCTCCTCTGGCCTCCTCTGGCCTCCTCTGGTCTCCTCTGGTCTCTTGTGGTCTCCTCTGGCCTCCTCTGGCCTCCTCTGGTCTCCTCTGGCCTCCTCTGGTCTCCTCTGGTCTCCTCTGGTCTCCTCTGGTCTCCTCTGGTCTCCTCTGGTCTCCTCAGGTCTCCTCTGGTCTCTGGTCTCCTCTGGTCTCCTCTGGTCTCCTCTGGCCTCCTCTGGTCTCCTCTGGTCTCCTCTGGTCTCCTCTGGTCTCTGGTCTCCTCTGGCCTCCTCTGGTCTCTGGTCTCCTCTGGTCTCCTCTGGTCTCCTCTGGCCTCCTCTGGTCTCCTCTGGTCTCCTCTGGTCTCCTCTGGTCTCTGGTCTCCTCTGGTCTCCTCTGGTCTCCTCTGGTCTCCTCTGGTCTCTGGTCTCCTCTGGTCTCCTCTGGTCTCCTTTGGCCTCCTCTGGTCTCCTTTGGTCTCCTCTGGTCTCCTCTGGTCTCTGGTCTCCTTTGGCCTCCTCTGGTCTCCTTTGGCCTCCTCTGGTCTCCTCTGGCCTCCTCTGGTCTCTGGTCTCCTCTGGTCTCCTCTGGTCTCTGGTCTCCTCTGGTCTCCTCTGGTCTCCTTTGGCCTCCTCTGGTCTCCTTTGGTCTCCTCTGGTCTCCTTTGGTCTCCTCTGGTCTCCTTTGGCCTCCTCTGGTCTCCTTTGGCCTCCTCTGGTCTCCTTTGGTCTCCTCAGGTCTCTGGTCTCCTCTGGTCTCCTCTGGTCTCCTCAGGTCTCCTCTGGTCTCTGGTCTCCTCTGGTCTCCTTTGGCCTCCTCTGGTCTCCTTTGGTCTCCTCAGGTCTCTGGTCTCCTCTGGTCTCTGGTCTCCTCTGGTCTCCTCTGGTCTCCTTTGGTCTCCTCCTGGCCTCCTCTGGTCTCTGGTCTCCTCTGGTCTCCTCAGGTCTCCTCTGGTCTCTGGTCTCCTCTGGTCTCCTCTGGTCTCCTTTGGCCTCCTCTGGTCTCCTTTGGCCTCCTCTGGTCTCCTTTGGTCTCCTCTGGTCTCTGGTCTCCTCTGGTCTCCTTTGGTCTCTGGTCTCCTCTGGTCTCCTCTGGTCTCCTTTGGTCTCCTCTGGTCTCTGGTCTCCTCTGGTCTCCTCTGGTCTCCTCAGGTCTCCTCTGGTCTCTGGTCTCCTCTGGTCTCCTTTGGCCTCCTCTGGTCTCCTTTGGCCTCCTCTGGTCTCCTCAGGTCTCCTCTGGTCTCTGGTCTCCTCTGGTCTCTGGTCTCCTCAGGTCTCCTCTGGTCTCCTCTGGTCTCCTCAGGTCTCCTCTGGTCTCTGGTCTCCTCTGGTCTCCTCTGGTCTCCTTTGGCCTCCTCTGGTCTCCTTTGGCCTCCTCTGGTCTCCTTTGGTCTCCTCTGGTCTCTGGTCTCCTCTGGTCTCCTTTGGCCTCCTCTGGCCTCCTCTGGCCTCCTCTGGTCTCCTCTGGTCTCCTCAGGTCTCCTCTGGTCTCTGGTCTCCTCAGGTCTCCTCTGGTCTCTGGTCTCCTCTGGTCTCCTCTGGTCTCCTTTGGCCTCCTCTGGTCTCCTCAGGTCTCCTCTGGTCTCTGGTCTCCTCAGGTCTCCTCTGGTCTCTGGTCTCCTCTGGTCTCCTCTGGTCTCCTCAGGTCTCCTCTGGTCTCTGGTCTACTCTGGTCTCCTTTGGCCTCCTCTGGTCTCCTTTGGTCTCCTCTGGTCTCCTCAGGTCTCCTCTGGTCTCTGGTCTCCTCTGGTCTCTGGTCTCCTCAGGTCTCCTCTGGTCTCCTCTGTTCTCCTCAGGTCTCCCTCTGGTCTCTGGTCTCCTCTGGTCTCCTCTGGTCTCCTTTGGCCTCCTCTGGTCTCCTTTGGCCTCCTCTGGTCTCCTTTGGTCTCCTCTGGTCTCTGGTCTCCTCTGGTCTCCTTTGGCCTCCTCTGGCCTCCTCTGGCCTCCTCTGGTCTCCTCTGGTCTCCTCTGGTCTCCTCTGGTCTCTGGTCTCCTCAGGTCTCCTCTGGTCTCTGGTCTCCTCTGGTCTCCTCTGGTCTCCTTTGGCCTCCTCTGGTCTCCTTTGGCCTCCTCTGGTCTCCTTTGGTCTCCTCTGGTCTCTGGTCTCCTCTGGTCTCCTTTGGCCTCCTCTGGTCTCCTTTGGTCTCCTCTGGTCTCTGGTCTCCTTTGGCCTCCTCTGGTCTCCTCTGGTCTCTGGTCTCCTCTGGTCTCCTCTGGCCTCCTCTGGCCTCCTCTGGTCTCCTCTGGTCTCTTGTGGTCTCCTCTGGTCTCTGGTCTCCTCTGGCCTCCTCTGGCCTCCTCTGGCCTCCTCTGGTCTCCTCTGGTCTCCTCTGGCCTCCTCTGGCCTCCTCTGGTCTCCTCTGGCCTCCTCTGGTCTCCTCTGGTCTCCTCTGGTCTCTGGTCTCTTGTGGTCTCCTCTGGCCTCCTCTGGCCTCCTCTGGCCTCCTCTGGTCTCCTCTGGTCTCTTGTGGTCTCCTCTGGTCTCTGGTCTCTTGTGGTCTCCTCTGGTCTCTGGTCTCCTCTGGCCTCCTCTGGACTCCTCTGGCCTCCTCTGGTCTCCTCTGGTCTCCTCTGGCCTCCTCTGGCCTCCTCTGGTCTCCTCTGGTCTCCTCTGGTCTCTGGTCTCTTGTGGTCTCCTCTGGCCTCCTCTGGCCTCCTCTGGCCTCCTCTGGCCTCCTCTGGTCTCCTCTGGTCTCTTGTGGTCTCCTCTGGTCTCTGGTCTCTTGTGGTCTCCTCTGGTCTCCTCTGGCCTCCTCTGGCCTCCTCTGGTCTCCTCTGGTCTCCTCTGGTCTCTTGTGGTCTCCTCTGGTCTCCTCTGGTCTCCTCTGGTCTCTGGTCTCCTCTGGTCTCCTCTGGTCTCCTCTGGTCTCTTGTGGTCTCCTCTGGTCTCTGGTCTCATGTCTCCTCTGGTCTCCTCTGGACTCCTCTGGCCTCCTCTGGTCTCCTCTGGTCTCCTCTGGTCTCCTCTGGTCTCTTGTGGTCTCCTCTGGTCTCCTCTGGTCTCCTCTGGTCTCCTCTGGTCTCCTCTGGTCTCTTGTGGTCTCCTCTGGTCTCCTCTGGTCTCCTCTGGTCTCTGGTCTCCTCTGGTCTCCTCTGGTCTCCTCTGGTCTCTTGTGGTCTCCTCTGGCCTCCTCTGGCCTCCTCTGGTCTCCTCTGGTCTCTTGTGGTCTCCTCTGGTCTCTGGTCTCCTCTGGCCTCCTCTGGCCTCCTCTGGCCTCCTCTGGTCTCCTCTGGTCTCCTCTGGCCTCCTCTGGCCTCCTCTGGTCTCCTCTGGCCTCCTCTGGTCTCCTCTGGTCTCCTCTGGTCTCTGGTCTCTTGTGGTCTCCTCTGGCCTCCTCTGGCCTCCTCTGGCCTCCTCTGGTCTCCTCTGGTCTCTTGTGGTCTCCTCTGGTCTCTGGTCTCTTGTGGTCTCCTCTGGTCTCCTCTGGCCTCCTCTGGCCTCCTCTGGTCTCCTCTGGTCTCCTCTGGTCTCTTGTGGTCTCCTCTGGTCTCCTCTGGCCTCCTCTGGTCTCCTTTGGTCTCCTCTGGTCTCTGGTCTCCTCTGGTCTCCTCTGGTCTCTGGTCTCCTCTGGTCTCCTCTGGCCTCCTCTGGTCTCCTCTGGTCTCCTCTGGTCTCTGGTCTCCTCTGGTCTCCTCTGGTCTCCTATGGCCTCCTCTGGTGTCGTCTCGTCTGGTTTAAAGTTCTTTTCTCCTCAGTGTGACGATGGCATCAGCGTTCAGGATCTCGACTCGTTTGCTCGTGTCTCAGAACATGTCGCACTTTGCTGTGGACTTCAGCGCAGAGAAGGCGGGGCTTAACGCACTCAACTTTCTGCCAGGTGAGGACCACTTCCTCCAGCGTGATCTAGACCTGGTCCTGACCTCAGATGTCTCTTCTTTGTCCTCACACTTTCTCTTCAGCTCCTCCTCCGACATTTCTCAGACCTCACACTGTTCCTCAGACGTTCCTCAGATGTTCCTCACACTGTTCCTCAGATGTTCCTCAGACATTCCTCACACTGTTCCTCAGACGTTCCTCAGATGTTCCTCAGATGTTCCTCAGACATTCCTCAGACATTCCTCACACTGTTCCTCAGATGTTCCTCAGACATTCCTCACACTGTTCCTCAGATGTTCCTCAGACATTCCTCAGATGTTCCTCACACTGTTCCTCAGATGTTCCTCAGACATTCCTCAGATGTTCCTCACACTGTTCCTCAGATGTTCCTCACACTGTTCCTCAGATGTTCCTCAGACATTCCTCACACTGTTCCTCAGACGTTCCTCAGACGTTCCTCACACTGTTCCTCAGATGTTCCTCAGACATTCCTCACACTGTTCCTCAGATGTTCCTCAGATGTTCCTCACACTGTTCCTCAGATGTTCCTCTGATGTTCCTCACACTGTTCCTCAGATGTTCCTCAGACTGTTCCTCAGATGTTCCTCAGATGTTCCTCAGATGTTCCTCACACTGTTCCTCAGATGTTCCTCAGACATTCCTCACACTGTTCCTCAGACGTTCCTCAGATGTTCCTCACACTGTTCCTCAGATGTTCCTCAGACATTCCTCACACTGTTCCTCAGATGTTCCTCAGACATTCCTCACACTGTTCCTCAGATGTTCCTCAGACATTCCTCACACTGTTCCTCAGATGTTCCTCAGACATTCCTCACACTGTTCCTCAGACGTTCCTCAGATGTTCCTCACACTGTTCCTCAGATGTTCCTCAGACATTCCTCACACTGTTCCTCAGATGTTCCTCAGACATTCCTCACACTGTTCCTCAGATGTTCCTCAGACATTCCTCACACTGTTCCTCAGATGTTCCTCAGACATTCCTCAGACCTGTTTTTTTCTCCTCAGCTCCTCCGATTCCTCTCCTCGACGTTTCTCGCTGCTACGTCAGAGACAACTGTATCTTCGTCCAGTGGAGCGCCGTCGACCAATCAGGGGCCAGCTACGAGCTCCAGTACAGGAAGTGCGACCAGGAGGCCACGCCCTCTGCAGCTGAGGCATGCTGGGAGAAGATCCAGGGCATCAGGGACACGCACAGCGTCATCTCAGGTCAGAATCTGAGTCAGAATCAAGTCACGAATCTGAAGTCTGCCGCATCACCCAGAACTCGACGGTAGAGGGCGGTAGAGGGCGGTAGAGGGCGGTAGAGGGCGGTAGAGGGCGGTAGAGGGCAGAGGAGGGCGGTAGAGGGCGGTAGAGGGCGGTAGAGGACGGTAGAGGGCGGTAGAGGGCGGTAGAGGGCGGTAGAGGGCAGAGGAGGGTGGTAGAGGGCAGTAGAGGGCGGTAGAGGACGGTAGAGGGCGGTAGAGGGCGGTAGAGGGTGGTAGAGGAGCAGTAGAGACTGCAGAGACTGGGTAGAGGGCAGAGAGGAGAAGAGGAGGGCAGAGGGCAGTAGAGGCAGTAGAGAGAGAGCTGTAGAGAGTAGAGGCAGAGGGCAGAGGTAGAGAGGCTGATGAAGAGAGGGCAGAGGATGCAGAGGCAGTAGAGGCAGAGAGGGTGTAGAGGGCAGAGAGGCAGAGAGAGAGAGGCAGAGAGGGTAGAGAGGGCGGTAGAGGCAGAGAGCAGAGAGCTGCAGAGGGTGGTAGAGGGCAAAGAGAGGCAGAGAGAGAGGCAGAGAGAGGCAGAAGAGAGAGGGCAGAGAGGCAGACAGAGGGCAGAGAGGGCAGTAGAGGGCAGAGGCAGAGAGGGCAGAGGGCAGTAGAGAGCTGATAGAGGGCAGAGAGGGCAGAGGGCTGAGAGGGCTGATAGAGAGGCAGATGGAGGGCAGAGAGAGTAGAGAGGGCAGAGGAGAGTGATGGCAGAGGGCAGAGAGCGATAGAGAGGTAGAGGCAGAGAGGGCGGTAGAGGCTGATAGAGAGACTGCAGAGGGCAGAGGAGGTGTGGTAGAGGGCAGTAGAGGCAGAGAGACTGCAGAGGGCAGAGGGCAGTAGAGGGAGGTAGAGGGCGGTAGAGGGCAGAGGAGGGTGGTAGAGGGCAGTAGAGGGTGGTAGAGGGCAGTAGAGGACGGTAGAGGGCAGAGGAGGGCGGTAGAGGCTGCAGAGGACAGAGAGACTGCAGAGGAGAGAGGGCAGAGGAGGCAGTAGGCGATGAGAGCAGAGGAGAAGCTGATAGAGGGCAGAGGAGGGCAGAGAGGCAGAGGGCAGAGGCGGTAGAGGGCAGTAGAGGGCAGAGAGGAGGGCGATAGAGGGCAGGTAGAGGGCAGAGGAGGCAGAGGAGAGGAGCAGAGACTGATAGAGGACTGGGTAGAGGACTAGAGAGGGTAGAGGGCAGAGTAGAGACTGGTAGAAAACCAGAGGGCAGAGGAGGGCGGTAGAGGACTGATAGAGAACAGAGAGGCTGAGAGTGATAGAGGGTAGAGGGCAGAGGGCAGTAGAGACTTAGAGAGCGGTAGAGATAGAGGACTGATAGAGGGCAGTAGAGGGCTGTAGAGGAGGGCGGTGTAGAGGACTGATAGAGGAAGCTGATAGAAGGAGAGGAGGGTAGAGAGACGATGAGAGGGCAGTAGAGCAGAGGGTAGTAGAGGGTGCGATAGAGTGATAGAGCAGAGGGTAGAGGACTGTAGAGGACTGGTAGAGGCAGTAGAGGAGGGTGGTAGAGGGCAGAGGCGTAGAGGGCAGTAGAGACTGCAGAGGACTGCAGAGGGCAGAGGAGGGCAGTAGAGGGCGGTAGAGGGCGGTAGAGGGCGGTAGAGGGCGGTAGAGGGCGGTAGAGGGCGGTAGAGGGCGGTAGAGGGCGGTAGAGGACGGTAGAGGGCGGTAGAGGACGGTAGAGGACGGTAGAGGGCGGTAGAGGGCAGAGGAGGGCGGTAGAGGGCGGTAGAGGACGGTAGAGGGCAGAGGACTGTAGAGAGGACTGTAGAGGGCGGGAGGGCTGGTAGAGGACGATAGAGGGAGAGGACTGATGAGAGAATGGTAGAGGAATGATAGAGGCAGTGAAGGACTGTAGAGGGCGAGAGCAGAGAGGACGTAGAGGGCTGATAGAGAGAGACAGTAGAAGCGATAGAGAGGGTGGCAGAGGAGAATGAGTAGAAAGTGATTAGAGAGTGAGCAGTAGAAGGATGATAGAGAGTGAGTAGAGAGACTGATAGAAGAGATAGAGAGAGCTGGTAGAAGCGGTAGAATTGAAAGTGATGAAAGCCCAGTAGAGGAAGGTGATAGAGAAGCGATAGAAAGATAGTAGAGAGACGGGCAGTAGAGAGTTGTGAAGGAGGTAGAAAGAGCGATTAGAGAAGCGATGAGAGAGAAGCTGATAGAGAGGACGATAGAGAAGGCGATAGAGAGCTGATAGAAAGGCCCGGTAGAGAGCGATAGAGGGCAGAGGAGGAGGCAGAGAAGATAGAGGCTGTAGAGGGCAGTAGAGGACTGCAGAGTGGTAGAGGACTGTAGAGGCGTGCAGTAGAGACTGGTAGAAGCGGCATAGAGGACTGCAGAAGCGGTAGAAGTGCTGATAGAGGGCAGAGAGAGACAGAGAGCAGATAGAAGAGAGGCAGAGAGGGAGCAGTAGAGGCTGAGAGAATTAGAAGGGCTGTAGAGAGTGAGAGAGGCGATCAGAAGAGGGACTGATAGAGAGCGGTAGAGTGGCAGAGAGGACAGTGTAGAGGGCAGATGAGAGGTGAGAGGCAGTAGAAGTAGAGGGCAGTAGAGGGAGGTAGAGGGCGATGGAGGGACTGTAGAGAGAGTAGTAGAGGACTGTAGAGGGAAGCACAGATAGAGAGCAGTAGAGGGCAGCAGAGGGCAGAGGGCGAGAGGGCGAGGGAGAGAAGTGATAGAAGGCAGAGGGAAGTGTAGAGTGATAGAGGGCTGTAGAGGACTGATAGAGAGATAGAGAGAAGACGGTAGAGGGTGGTAGAGGGCAGAGAGGGCGTAGAGAGCGGTAGAGGCAGTAGAGACCTGCAGAGGGCGGTAGAGGGCGGTAGAGGACGGTAGAGGACGGTAGAGAGGGCCAGTAGAGAGAGAGAGAGGAATGATGCAGATAGAAGAGGGTGGTAGAGGACTGAGTAGAGACAGTAGAGAGGGCCCGGTAGAAGGAGCAGAGAGAGAGGACTGAGAGGAGACGGTAGAGACGGGCAGAGGAGGGAAGGCGGTAGAGGGCATGTAGAGGAATGAGTAGAGGGCAGTAGAGGAGCAGAGGAGGGTGTGTAGAGAACAGTAGAGAACCCAGTAGAGAGAGGTGAGAGAAGACCTGTAGAGGACGGTAGAGGGCGGTAGAGGACGGTAGAGGGCAGAGGAGGGTGGTAGAGGACTGAGAGGAGCGAGTAGAGGAGCAGTAGAGAGACTCTGTAGAGGACTGTAGAGGACGGTAGAGACTGATAGAGAGGGCAGTAGAGGGTGGTAGAGACGGTAGAGAGCAGGAAGGACTGTAGAGAGCAGAGGCAGTAGAGGGTAGAAAACTGGTAGAGGGCAGAGGAGGGCAGTGAAGGAGGACCTGTAGAGACTGGTAGAGGACCAGTAGCAGAGGACGGTAGAGGAGAGAGGGCAGTGAAGGAGACAGTAGAGGGCAGAGGAGGGCAGAGGAGGGCGGTAGAGGACGGTAGAGGGCGGTAGAGGAGTAGAGACCCAGGAAGCAGTAGAGGGCAGAGGTAGGCAGTAGAGGGCAGAGAGGGTGCAGACTGAAGAGGACTGTAGAGAATGGTAGAAGGGGCAGAGGAGGGTGGTAGAAGACAGAGAGGGCAGAGGGAGGCAGAGGAGGCAGAGGGCGGTAGAGGGAACCTGCAGAGAGGCTGATAGAGGGCAGAGGAGGGCAGAGGCAGTAGAAGGGAGATGCAGAGGCAGAGGAGGGCAGAGAGGGTACAGAGACCTGCAGAGGGCAGGTGAGTAGAGGCAGAGAAGAGGGCAGAGGAGGGTGGTAGAGGACGGTAGAGGGCAGAGGAGGGTGGTAGAGGGCGGTAGAGGGCAGTAGAGGACGGTAGAGGGCGGTAGAGGACGGTAGAGGGCAGAGGAGGGTGGTAGAGGGCAGTAGAGGGCGGTAGAGGGCGGTAGAGGGCGGTAGAGGGCGGTAGAAATGATGCAGAGGGCAGAGAGGAGGTAGAGGGACAGAGAGTGTTGAGGCAGCAGAGGCTGAGAGACAGTAGAAGAAGCGGTAGAGAGAGAGGCTGGGCAGAGGGCAGAGTAGAGGCTGATAGGGCAGTAGAGGGCAGAGGAGGGTGTGCAGAGGCAGAGAGTGCAGAGGGGCGGAGTAGAGGCAGAGAGAGCAGCAGAGGCAGAATAGGTAGAGGCGGTAGAGGGCAGAGCGGTAGAGGGCGGCAGTAGAAGTGTAGAGGGCAGGTAGAGGGAGCAGTAGAGCAGAGGAGAGAGTGGTAGAGGAGCAGAGGAGAAGCTGATAGAGGCAGTAGAGAGAGCAGAGGTAGAGAGAAGTGTGAGAAGAGGAGGGCGGTAGAGGGCGGTAGAGGGTGGTAGAGGGCGCTGTCTCTGGTCCTGACGTTGCCCTGTCTCCAGCAGATCTGAGGTTCGATTCCCGTTTCGTGGAGGTTCGAGTTCGAGCTCGAAACAAAGTGGCTGCAGGAGAGTTTAGTGAGACGCTCCTGCTGGAGACAAACGGTCAGACACTCACCCCTGTCCTCTCTCCTCACCCCTGTCCTCTCTCCTCACCCCTGTCCTCTCTCCTCACCCCTGTCCTCTCTCCTCACCCCTGTCCTCACCCCTGTCCCCTGTCCTCACCCCTGTCCTCTCTCCTCACCCCTGTCCTCACCCCTGTCCTCTGTCCTCTCTCCTCACCCCTGTCCCCTGTCCTCTCTCCTCACCCCTGTCCTCTCTCCTCACCCCTGTCCCCTGCCCTCACCCCTGTCCTCTGTCCTCACCCCTGTTCTCACCCCTGTCCCCTGTCCTCTGTCCTCACCCCTGCCCTCACCCCTGTCCCCTGTCCCCTACCCTCACCCCTGTCCTCTGCCCTCACCCCTGTCCTCTCTCCTCACCCCTGTCCTCTCTCCTCACCCCTGCCCTCACCCCTGTCCTCTCTCTCCTCACCCCTGTCCTCTCTCCTCACCCCTGTCCTCTCTCCTCACCCCTGTCCCCTGTCCTCACCCCTGCCCTCTCTCCTCACCCCTGTCCTCTCTCCTCACCCCTGTCCTCTCTCCTCACCCCTGCCCTCACACCTGACCCCTGTCCTCTCTCCTCCTACCCCTGTCCTCTCTCCTCACCCCTGTCCTCACCCCTGTCCTCTGTCCTCTCTCCTCACCCCTGTCCCCTGTCCTCTCTCCTCACCCCTGTCCTCTCTCCTCACCCCTGTCCCCTCTCCTCACCCCTGTCCTCTGTCCTCACCCCTGTCCTCTCTCCTCACCCCTGTCCTCTCTCCTCACCCCTGTCCCCTGCCCTCACCCCTGTCCTCTCTCCTCACCCCTGTCCTCTCTCCTCACCCCTGTCCTCTCCCCTCACCCCTGCCCTCACCCCTGTCCTCTCTCCTCACCCCTGTCCTCTCTCCTCACCCCTGTCCCCTGTCCTCTCTCCTCACCCCTGTCCTCTGTCCTCACCCCTGCCCTCACCCCTGTCCTCTCTCCTCACCCCTGTCCTCACCCCTGTCCTCTCTCCTCACCCCTGTCCTCTCTCCTCACCCCTGTCCCCTGTCCTCTCTCCTCACCCCTGTCCTCTCTCCTCACCCCTGTCCTCTCTCCTCACCCCTGTCCTCTCTCCTCACCCCTGCCCTCACCCCTGTCCTCTCTCCTCACCCCTGTCCTCTGTCCTCTCTCCTCACCCCTGTCCTCTCTCCTCACCCCTGTCCTCTCCCCTGTCCTCTCTCCTCACCCCTGTCCTCTGTCCCTCACCCCTGCCCTCACCCCCTGTCCTCTCTCCTCACCCTGTCCTCTCTCCTCACCCCTGTCCCTCACCCCTGTCCCCCTGCCCTCACCCCCTGTCCTCTCTCCTCACCCCTCACCCCTGTCCTCTCTCCTCACCCCTGTCCTCACCCCTGTCCTCTCTCCTCACCCCTGTCCTCTCTCCTCTCCCCTGTCCCCTGTCCTCTCTCCTCACCCCTGTCCCCTGTCCTCACCCCTGTCCTCTCTCCTCACCCCTGTCCTCTGTCCTCTCTCCTCACCCCTGTCCTCTGTCCTCTCTCCTCACCCCTGTCCTCTCTCCTCACCCCTGTCCCCTGTCCTCTCTCCTCACCCCTGTCCTCTGTCCTCACCCCTGCCCTCACCCCTGTCCTCTCTCCTCACCCCTGTCCTCTCTCCTCACCCCTGTCCTCACCCCTGTCCTCTCTCCTCACCCCTGTCCTCTGTCCTCTCTCCTCACCCCTGTCCTCTCTCCTCACCCCTGTCCCCTGTCCTCTCTCCTCACCCCTGTCCTCTGTCCTCACCCCTGTCCTCACCCCTGTCCTCTCTCCTCACCCCTGTCCTCTGTCCTCTCTCCTCACCCCTGTCCTCTCTCCTCACCCCTGTCCCCTGTCCTCTCTCCTCACCCCTGTCCTCTGTCCTCACCCCTGCCCTCACCCCTGTCCTCTCTCCTCACCCCTGTCCTCTCTCCTCACCCCTGTCCTCACCCCTGTCCCCTGCCCTCACCCCTGTCCTCTCTCCTCACCCCTGCCCTCACCCCTGTCCTCTCTCCTCTCAGCGTTCGTCTTCGGTCTGGACTCGGTCTCGTCTCACCCGGAGCTCAGCGTCCAGAGCCACAGCGCCACCTGGAGGTCAAAGGGCAAAGACCACGAGGCACGGATCAAGAGCCGAGACCAGACCAGGTCAGAGTCCGGACCAGAGACCGGAGACCGGACCAGAGACCGGACCGGAGACCAGAGACCAGACCAGAGACCAGAGACCGGACCAGAGACCAGAGACCAGGGACCAGACCAGACCAGACCAGAGACCAGACCAGACCAGACCAGACCAGACCAGAGACCAGACCAGGACCAGGACCAGGACCAGAGACAGTTTGACGTGACCTTTGAACTCTGACGTTTGATTTGCTGAAGACGTCGATGGAACAAGAACATTTGAACATGTTTCAAAAGTCACACAATGACAGAGTTTGTCCCTTTGCAGTTTCCGTAGCGACGCCGGACTCTCAGGTAGACCACACCCACTTCAGCTCCATCGGCCAACCGCGCGCCGCCACTGCTTTATTAACCCCGCCTCTCGCTCCACAGCTGTGCTCTCATTGGCTGTTTCACTCGGTCATTAACCCCGCCTCTCGCTCCATAGCTGCGCTCTCATTGGCTGTTTCACTCGGTCATTAACCCCGCCTCTCACTTCACAGCTGCGCTCTCATTGGCTGCTTCACTAACACTGTTTATCACATTTATACTTTTATATTTTCTACATTTGGAACGTTTCATGACATCATCACAGAAGACACACTCTCATTGGCTGCTCATTAGTCACATGATCCTTTGCCTCTCTCTCTGTGGGAGGGGCTCTCTCTCTGTGGGTCTGACCTCTGACCTCTCTCGTGGCAGTGGCAGAAGTGCGACTCCGTCTCCGGTTAAATCCTCAGGGAGTCGAGCATCGAGGGAGCGTTTTGCCGGAGAGTCGTACACCGTCCTGGGTGAGAATAATCCTCATATTACACAGAATAATCCTCAGATTACACAGAATAATACTCAGAATACACAGAATATACTCAGATTACATTGAATAATCCTCAGATTACACAGAATAATACTCATATTACACAGAATAATCCTCAGATTACACAGAATAATCCTCAGATTACACAGAATATACTCATATTACACAGAATATACTCGTATTACACAGAATATACTCAGATCACACAGAATATACTCATATTACACAGAATATAGTCAGATTACACAGAATAATACTCAGATTACATAGAATAATACTCAGAATACACAGAATATACTCAGATTACACTGAATAATACTCAGATTACTCATAATATACTCAGATTACACAGAATATACTCATATTACACCGAGTAATACTCAGATTACATAGAATAATACTCAGGATACACAGAATATACTCAGATTACACAGAATAATACTCATATTACTCATAATATACTCAGATTACACATAATATACTCAGATTACACAGAGTAATACTCAGATTACACAGAATATACCCAGATTACACAGAATATACTTAGATTACACAGAGTAATACTCAGATTACATAGAATAATACTCAGATTACTCATAATATACTCAGATTACACAGAATATACCCAGATTACACAGAATATACTCAGATTACACAGAATATACTCAGATTACACAGAGTAATACTCATATTACATAGAATATACTCAGATTACATAGAATAATTCTCAGATTACATAGAATATACTCAGATTACACAGAATATACCCAGATTAAAAGTATTATTAATAATATAATAAAGTTGTTGTGTCCAATAGGAGATCAGGAGATCTCGGGGGGCGGGCACTACTGGGAGGTGCGTCCAACTGGAGACTGGAAGGCGGTGTCTGTGGGCGTGGCCTATCGCGGCGCTCTTAGTCGATTCGTTCAGCTGGGTAAAAGCCCCGCCTCCTGGAGCCTGAGTCTGAGCCAATGGCTGCAGCCGTCAGTATCGGCCAAACACAACAACCGCAGCAAGAGTTTAGACAGCAGCAGCCTCCCGCGGAGAGTGGGCGTGTTCTGTCACCACGGCAACGGTAAGGGGGTGGGTTCTGTCACCACGGCAACGGTAAGGGGGCGGGTTCTGTCACCACGGCAACGTAAGAGAACTCCCACTGATCACACGTGCTCACTGCTGCCCACACTGGTCACACGTGCTCACTGCTGCCCACACTGGTCACATGTGCTCTCTGCTGCCCACACTTAAAGGCCTTTAAGCCTCTTCTGTCAGATTGCCCGGGGCAGCTGTGGCCGTGTTAACCTTCCCCCTGTGTTTGTGTCAGGTGACCTGCTCTTCATCGACGTGGATCAGACGAGGCTCATTCACTCGTTCAGGACCAAGTTCAGCCAATCACTTGTCCCCGCCTTCACCGTGAGTCTGAGCCAATCACAGCGCACATACAACCGGCCAATCACAGCGCACATACAACCGGCCAATCACAGCGCACATACAACCGGCCAATCACAGCGCACATACAACCGGCCAATCACAGCGCACATACAACCGGCCAATCACAGCGCAGATACAACCGGCCAATCACAGCGCAGATACAACCGGCCAGAACACACTCTGGATCAGGCACTTCTGTTCCTGAAGGCTAACACTAACACTAACGCTAACGCTAATGCTAACGCTAATGCTAATGCTAATGCTAATGCTAATGCTAACACTAACGCTAACACTAACACTAACACTAACGCTAATGCTAACGCTAATGCTAAGTGGTTAATGAGGTCACAGTTCTTGTTTAAATCTGCAGGTTTGGTTTGGAGGCATCGCCGTGGAAACGGGGCTCCAGGTGCCCAGCTTCATAGAGCGGCTGCTGCCCACGTCTGCCCCGCCCCCAGCCCCGCCCCCGGCCCTGGCCACGCCCCCGGACCAGGATCCAGGCTCAGACCCGGGTCCGGACCAGGATCCAGGCTCAGACCCGGGTCTGGACTCGGGTCACAGTCGCTGACTGAGTCTGGTTCAGATCCAGAGAGAATCAAACCCAAAACCAACCAAAGTGAGATACGTTTGTCCCTTGTGTTTTCCCTGAGCCTTGGACCTGGTTTAGTCCTGGTTTAGTCCTGGTTTAGACCTGGTTTAGTCCTGGTTTAGTCCTGGTTTAGACCTGGTTTAGTCCTGGTTTAGACCTGGTTTAGTCCTGGTTTAGTCCTGGTTTAGACCTGGTTTAGTCCTGGTTTAGACCTGGTTTAGTCCTGGTTTAGACCTGGTTTAGTCCTGGTTTAGACCTGGTTTAGTCCAGGTTCAGTCCTGGTTTAGTCCTGGTTTAGTCCTGGTTTAGTCCTGGTTTAGTCCTGGTTTAGACCTGGTTTAATCTTATGTTTATTGAAGCTTTTATTGTGAAACTGTAAAAGGAGCATTTTATTTTGAAATGTAAATGGCGGTTGTTTCTGGGCCCAGACTTTTATTGTGAAAAGATCCTTTTGTAAAAATCTGTGAGATTTGATTCAATATTAAAATAAAATCATATTCTGTTTCTTTTGTGTTTTCTTTTTTCTTTCATTAAAGACAGAATCAGAGGTTCAGACGGAGAATGGCCTTTTAATCTAATTATAATCTCATAATCTCATAATCTCCTAATCTCATAATCTCATGATATCAAAGAGACTCGACCCACAGACACGAGGCACAAACAGCTGAAAAAGATGAACTTTAACAGTTTCTTAGTTTTTCTGATGAAACGATTGATTTGAAGTGAAAATCAAGTCTTTGGTGAGTTTCATTTATTAAATGTTTCCCGTAAAAGAAAAGGACAAATTAAAAATGTTTTATTTTTATCATAAAATCATGAAAAGGACAAATTCATCCCTAAAATGGTTCAGTTCTGACCAGGGGGGAGGAGCCTGAGCTGAGCCTGAGCTGGGGGAGGAGCCTGAGCTGGGGGAGGAGCCTGAGAGGGGGAGGGGCCTGAGAGGGGGAGGAGCCGGAGAGGGGGAGGAGCCTGAGAGGGGGAGGAGCCTGGGAGGGGGAGACATCTACAGGACCATGTTCAAGCACAAGGTCCATCAGTGGCTCCAGGATCCACTTTGTGTCGTGTCTGACCTTCAGCCGTGTGTCCTGGACACTCAGTGAAGAGGGGGCGGAGCTGTAGAGCACCCCCTGGTGGTGAGTTGGGGAAGACGGACAGACTCTTCAGGCCCAAGTGTATCGTGATGATCTGCTGGGAACGTGTGGCAGAGCCCTCTGTCAGCAGGTCTCACACTCACCTCCAGGAGCTTCTCCAGTGGACCATGTTCTCCACCTCCAGTGTCGATGGGCTCGTAGCTGTGGTGTCTCTGGTGCCTGTCGCGGCGGCCATCCCTGAACCCGGTGGTGGACGCCGGAGGTAAGGGATGGTCAGGCTGAAGGAGTCCTGTCGGGCTGACGGTGGAGAGCTGTTGACCTCGACTGGAGATGTGGTCGGACGGTGGAGGGAACACTCTCCTCAATCCCACCGTCACGTCTGAAGAGGAAGCAGAGGCTCGTCCTTCACACCGGCTGAAGTCACTGGTTGTTGCTCCTCGGTGGCTCCAGGATGAGCTCCTCCTGATCTTCAGTCTCTGGATGTTGTGGGACGGTCTCTTGGTGTGGCGGTCTGGGACAGTTCCTCTGGACTGTCAGACCGGGGGGTGGTCCCTCTGTGTAAGAAGGGGGAGTGTCCCAGTTACAGGGGGTCACACTCCTCCACAGTAAGGTCTGCTCCAGGGGCTGGAGGAGAATCGATGGTCGAACCTCAGATTCAGGAGGAGCCTGTGGTTTTGGTCGTGGACTGGACCAGCTCCAGACTCTCCATCAGGTGCTCGAGGGTTCATGGGAGTTTGTCTCAGTCACATGTTCTCTGTGGATCTGGAGCGTTCAACCGTGTGCCCCGGGGCGCCCTGTGGGGGGCGCCCTGTGGGGGGTGCTCTGGAGTGTGGGGTCCGGGGCCTGTGGTCAGGGCTGTCGTACAGGAACCGCCCTGACCACAGGGCATGTCCCACAGGAGGAGGCCCTGGGGCAGACCCAGGACACTCTGGAGGGACGATGTCTCTGTGTCCCGAGCGCCTCGGGATCCTCTGGAGGAAGTGTCTGGGGTGAGGGAAGTCTGGGGGTCCCTGCTGCCCCCGCGACCCACCACAAGTCAGAGGAAGAAGAAGAGCGCCCCCTTCTGTCCCACAGCGCCCCCTTCTGTCCCACAGCGTCCCCTTCTGTCCCAGAGCGCCCCCTTCTGTCCCAGAGCGCCCCCTTCTGTCCCACAGCGTCCCCTTCTGTCCCAGAGCGCCCCCTTCTGTCCCAGAGCGCCCCCTTCTGTCCCAGAGCGCCCCCCGTGTGTCCCACAGCGCCCCCTTCTGTCTGGTAAAGAGAGTGAGATAGAGGGAGGGGGGACATCAGCCAAAACAATGTAAAAATAAATGCTAACTTTAGCATTTAGCGTCTGAAAACATGCGCTGATTTTTTTTTACATTTTTTTTTATTGATGCAACAAAAAATGACAAGAACAAAGAACAAACATCCTGTACATGACACAGAACAACAGAGTAACAGACACCAGGGGGCGCACAGACAGACAAAGACTAAACATCTACATTTCATCACAAACATTGAAGGAAACACAACCGTCATGTGACCACAGCCTTTGGAAGTGGCACACAGTGTACTTCAGTGGGTTTGAATAGGACGGGGGGGGGGTAATGCTGATGAAAATGCACTTTTATGTAGAATTTGTCAAATATTATAATTAGATTAATAACCATTTTTTTATTAAAGTCCACCTTTGTATCATGAAAACCAAAGATGATGTTCAAATGTGTCTTTTATAAATTGTAGACGGTCTTTCCAAAGTGTTTTAACAGACGGTCTCAGGGTGTTCTGTACAGAAAGTACAGTCAGGGTCAGTCGTTTTATATATTTTGTCATAAATTGATTTGTGGTAAATTCTGTGAATTAGTTTAAGAGAAACATCTTTCATTTTGTTATTCATAAAGAATGTTTGGTTCATAGTCAAAGTGTGAGGGACAAAGCAGAGGCTCAGAGATGACGTCCTGTTCAAATGAAGCACCAATGTTTAGGGACAGGAGTAGAACCAGCTTCTCCGATGGTCAGTCACATCGATAAGGACACGTCACACGTTTGTTTGGTCACAGCATCGACCACAGCGGTGTGTTCTGTGGAGTCACAGTCACAGTGGGTTTGACTGAAGAGCCGACCACAGTCAAACCAACGAGGAACAATAAGGACTTTGTATAAAATGTATTTGTTCCAAATAAAGGAATGATGTTTGTAAAAGAGCTAAAAGTGTCTGAGAGTTGAACTGTGTTTTATCACATCATCGTCACAAAGAAGAAGAACACTGAGCCCATCGACTTTTGGAGATATATAATGAGGAAATATGTTCCACATGGAGGTGGTTCTTTAGATAAGATTTGATCCAGTTTATTTAAATGTGTTATTGAAGTCAAGAACACTCAGTCCATTTTCACAGGAGCTCATTACGACCGACTTTCTTCGATCATGGATGTGACTTTCCAGATAAAATGTAATAAAATGTGGTCTGTAAGTGTCTGATGGTCTTTGACAAAGACACTGCAGACGTGAACCTTCAGGTAGAAGCCACAGAGTCAAACCTTTTATGGTTTTGTCAATTAAAGGGTTGAAGTTCAATGAAGTTCTCTCCATTTCATTTTTAGATTTAATAATTGTGTGTTTATTATTTTTAACACAAATACATCCTGTGGCACAGTGTTTCACATTTATAATATTGAGATGAAGTCCTGAAACATTAGAAAAAGTCTTTATTAGGTGTAGGAGCCATATAAGGGTTTTGTGGTTTCTTCCCGTGTATGTGTGTGTGGATGTGCACGCGCCTGGGTACGAGCACGACGCTGCGGTGTTGGGGGTGGCACTGTGGGTGTGGTAAAGTCTATTTGGGCGCGCTCACCTGTGCTCTGTGTGTGGCTGATGATGGCGGCAGGGTGAGCGTGGGGAGAAACTTTCTGTTGACCGTCCCGTCCTGTCTCTCGTAACTATTGTCGGTTCCATCTTGACCAGAAAGATTTGCATGTGTGTGGTTTGCTTGGCCTATATATGTCATCATGAAGTAAGTGCCAGTTTTCCTGTTTTGCATCTTGGAGCAATAAATGTCCTATCATGTGCAATTGTTCTGCGTGACGCGTCTTCAGTGTTTAACCCCTGCGTCTTAGCCTGCCGCGGCGTTTGGATGTAGTTTTGGATTCCTACGCCGCAATATTAGGTTTAACACAAAAGGACTTTGGTGCCGTCAAGAAAAGAGTCGTATCATCGGCGACCGACCAATCACAGCGTCTTTACCAGAAACAGACAAACCTTTTAATTGGTTCATGGATTTATCATTGGAGGGTTTGAGTGTCGAACAGGAATAAATGTGCCCTGAGCCGCTCTGTTAATGTTAGAGCGAGGAGAAGCACCAGAGTTAGATTTACACAACAATCAGCTGATTATACTTTTATCACAGAAGGAGGAGGAGGAGGAGCCAAAACCAAATGTGTTCAGACTGAAGATGAGATTATGATGAATGCAATCGAAAGCTTTATAAAAGTCTAAGGAAAGTATGAAACTGTCATCGGGGATTAAGTGTGAATAATCTAGTGTATAATAATAATAATATAATAATATATATATTAATATCGAGTACAAGTCGAATATTGTTTGAAATGGGCCTGTTTTACATAAATCCAGATTGTGTTTCTCCAATAATGGAGTCCAATCCAGACTTTAATCTCTGAGCAAACACTGAAGCAAAGACTTATCAAACACATGGGACCCACTGGGAATCAATGTGTAGTTTGATCTTCTTTTGGGGTTTTCAGAGGCGATCACCTCTTGGTCTGATGTTGGGGCCGTGGTGTGGCTGGAGGCTTTGTCATTAGAGTGAGTGGCGGGTGCCGTTAGCTTCACTCAAACTCTCCCTTTAATCTGAGCCGGGGTTTGTTATTCTCTTTTAATTTGCCGATAGAGGTCAGTGTTTCATTCACAGTGACAGAGGGAGCCGCCACAGACATCACCTTCAGAGGGTCTGGAAAAACATGCGCTGATTTAACGCTGGGCAGGGGCGTTCCAAGATGGCCGAGTAAGTAGAAGCGCTTACTGTCGTAGCTACTTCTGCAACTGTAAACTTTGGGAATATCGGTAAAAGAGGCGCGAATGAACTCAGATATTTGAACAGCTATCTCGTTGTGCTTAAGAAAAATAATAATAAACTGTGCAAAAAGTAAACGCGGCAAAATGTCCGCCATGATAACAAGAAATGCAAAGCCGCCATAAAAAGAAGCTTTCAATACCAGCAGACCATGCCTTTAACCCACGCCCGCACGCGATGCAGGAACACGCTAATTGGAGACAACTGTCACGACTATGCTGCCACGTCGCTGTCTCTTCCAAAGAGTGGAAGACCTGATGGACGAAGTTTCCACCTTCTGCCAGTGCTCACCCAGATCAGTCTCCGGCGCCAAAGAAAGCTATGCGTTCCCAAGGTAGAGGACTCTGACGTTATTGCTACTCTGTCGAAGCCTAATAAATGACATGAATGGATGATCTGGCGCTGCAGGATTACCGCGCGCTATTGTGAAAAACTGTGGATTTCTGTAAGTGAAGGAGGATCAAAGAATGTGGAAAAGGAAGCAGTAGGCTCTTTGAGGAAGTACGGATCACTAAAGAGGAGGGTCAGCATGCTCACTTCTCCAGCAGAGAGGATCACAGACTTGGACAGATACTCTAGAAGATGGAATCTCTCAGGCTCCTTAAGGCGATCAAAGAAGCAGAAAAGGAAGATACACGCGAAGATTGCCATTGAGATTTGCCAGGCAGTTCTACCAGAATGTAAAACCCGAATTCGTGGAAACGCATTGACACTGTGCATGCGTCGATCGCCCCAAGCTCCAAAACAGTAGTAAACCTAGAGCCGTTTGTAATCCCAGTTCGTCTCCACGCCTGACCAGAGACAGCACTGTGGAAAGCAGCAAAGACATCCGATCTCTCAAAAGAAGAAGATCGAGAACGCCGGAAGCGAGCTGTGGCTCCATCATCGTAGAAAGCTCTCGTGAATGAAGGCATAAGAAGCGCCTACTATGTTAATGATGTCGTGGATTCGTCCTAATGGGACAGAAATATTCTTGCCTCGCAGAGATGAAAGAAAACTTGCACTATATGGAATAGCAGGTTCACTTGAACTGTTTGTTTGCACAGTTACTACATTAGCACTGTGAAGCTTTAAAGGTAAAGCACATGTTGTTCTCCAGGTTAGGTTTAGCTAAGCACCTCCTAGTGTTTAAGACATTTTGGAACTTCTAAAGCAGCATAGCTCGGCCATTCCTTACTGGAGGTAGATTACTTAAGTACTCAATCCTACTTTAACTCATCTAGTTCCTATTTGTTTTGCTTAGTTCTTGTTTTGTCATTTTCCATTGTGTCCCTTAATGCCAGGGGGGTTAAGACAAAGCCTTATGCTCTTTATGCCAAAAATGTATAAATGTGTGTTTTATTTTTGTGCTTTTTCAAGAAAGCCCTCTGTAGCTGCCGACGTGAACTTTTGGACGCCCCAGTGGGGTAATGATGCTTGGTATTCTCATGGTTCAGAGAGATCTGCTGGGGTCACAACACTATGGAAGCGTACCTTCTTGGCCGTCAACTATTATCCAGTCTGATTGTGATTCTTCTGGAGTCATTATTATATCTCTTTGTACTCCACCTTTATTATTGTCAACATATATGGATTTATAATACCAAACCAGAAAAATGATACGTGCTAATAGATTCATTAGATGCTAGGCTAACCTTTCTGGCTCTCTAAATATCTAACCTCGACTTCTCTTTGATTGGAGGAGATTTTAATGTTACTTCTTTAAATAATGTAATAGATCGGTGGTCACCAGTACATCATTCTAGATGTAATTTCAAGAATGAAAACATTTAGTGGATAAGTTCAATGTAAGTGACATCTGAGAGAGAGAAGTTTCCTGGATGATGTTTCATTTACCTGGAGTAACCGCTCAGGTTCAAAGGAAGTGGCCCATAGACTTTAATGTTCAACAATGTACCCATGGACAGTGTGACGGTCCATATCCTGTCCACAATTTACTGACCATCGAGCCATTGCGTGAACTTACACTCAGAAAGAGATCCTCGTACTGGAAACTCAAT
>CM033619.1:53352514-53354753 GCA_019453435.1 Rhinogobius similis | reverse complement strand
AGGTCGATGGGGCCATATTGTTTATAGCTTTACTAAGTCAGGAGGAGGATTTTAAATTTGATTCTAAACTCAACAGGGAAGCCAGTGAAGAGACTCTAACACTGGTGAAATATGATCTCTTCTTTCTAGTACCTGTTAATAATCTTGCTGCTGCATTTTTGAACCAGTTAAAAGCTTCTTATTGAGCTTTTAGGACACGCTGTGGAGCAGAGCGTTACAATAGTCTAATCTGGATGTGACAAATGCATGGATGAGTTTTTCGGCATCATCTCTGGGCAGGATTTTTCTAATTTTGTCTGATGTTACAGATGAAAGTCGGCTGTTTTACAGGCTTGATTTATATGAGCTTTGAACCAGAGAGAAATTTATCAGATTTATGTGATCAGTGTTTAAGAGTGTTATGGGTCTTATCTTTGCCTGTTTTAGGGATTAGAGTAATTATCCCTTGTTTCATATGTTCATCAGCTCTCCCTGTTCAATAGTCTAATAACCCTTTAAACAATATTTCCCTCACATCTTCCCAGAAGAATTTGTAAAAGTTAACTGTGAGCCCATCACAGCCTGGGACTTATTAGATGTCATTTTATTAATAACCGCATCCAATTCCTCAATTTTTAGGTCTGAATCACAAAATTCTTTAAATGACCTCAATCTGAGGAACCAAACGACCAATTTGATCAAAACAAACATCAGACTCATTTTGGGAATAGTGAGAGGAATAGAATGTAGAATAGAATGTATAAACCTCATTTTCTATCATTTTAGAATCTTTGCATTCATTTTCATTAATTAATAGGATACTTATAAACTTTCTTTTTTGTCTACTCTTTTCCAAGTTGAAAAAGTAAGAAGAGTTTTTCTCTCCCGCCTCAATCCTTTTGTCAGAGAGCGTTGATCTAATAGAGTTTGCACTTCCATAAGTCGACTTTTGTCTTGACTTGTTCATTCGTTTTGACTCCAACATTGACTCATTTCTTGAAGTAACTTCCTCTCATATTCTCTTTGTTTTGGGATTTGGTCTTTACCAAACTGAATACTCAGTTCTCTAATCTTAAATTGGATAAATTCCCATTTATTGATGTGTCCTATAATGGAAACATTAGCCTTAATATCATTAATTATCCTTTTAACTATATTGCAGTAATCTTTGGCATTAAACTTCCAAAACCTTTTTTATTTGATTTCCTGATTTCAGGTTCTAAATTCAGCCGAAGAAACAATGATCTGAAAGAGGTGCATTTGAAATACGATCAATAGTCAAGTCTAGACTAAACCAAGACAAACACTGAAGCCCTGGACTCATTACTTTCCAAATCTCTCTCAGATTATTATTTGCCCTAAATGTCCACATTCTGTTCTTGTATTGAGTCTACCATCTGTCATAGCACTCATCACATGTCATGTTTAGGCTCCGCCCACCAGGACATACTCAGGATATACTCAGGACATACTCAGGACATACTCAGGACATACTCAGGATATACTCAGGACATACTCAGGATATACTCAGGATATACTCAGGACATACTCAGGATATACTCAGGATATACTCAGGACATACTCAGGATATACTCAGGATATACTCAGGACATACTCAGGAGATACTCAGGACATACTCAGGATATACTCAGGATATACTCAGGACATACTCAGGATATACTCAGGATATACTCAGGATATACTCAGGATATACTCAGGATATACTCAGGACATACTCAGGAGATACTCAGGACATACTCAGGATATACTCAGGATATACTCAGGACATACTCAGGAGATACTCAGGATATACTCAGGATATACTCAGGATATACTCAGGATATACTCAGGATATACTCAGGACATACTCAGGATATACTCAGGATATACTCAGGACATACTCAGGAGATACTCAGGACATACTCAGGATATACTCAGGATATACTCAGGATATACTCAGGACATACTCAGGACATACTCAGGATATACTCAGGATATACTCAGGATATACTCAGGATATACTCAGGATATACTCAGGACATACTCAGGAGATACTCAGGACATACTCAGGATATACTCAGGATATACTCAGGACATACTCAGGAGATACTCAGGACATACTCAGGATATACTCAGGATATACTCAAGACATACTCAAGACATACTCAGGATATACTCAGGATATACTCAGGACATACTCAGGACATACTCAGGACATACTCAGGATATACTCAGGATATACTCAGGATATACTCAGGAC
>CM033619.1:53272514-53350014 GCA_019453435.1 Rhinogobius similis | reverse complement strand
ACATAAATCCAGATTGTGTTTCTCCAATAATGGAGTCCAATCCAGACTTTAATCTCTGAGCAAACACTGAAGCACAGACGTTGTAATCATTATTTAACAAACACATGGGACCCACTTATCAATATTTAGTTGATCTTCTTTGGGTTTTTAGGGCGATCACCTCTTGGTTTAATGTTGGGGCCGTGTGTGGCTAAGGCTTTCTAATAAAACTAGAGTGAGGGAGGGGCCGTTAGCTTCACTAAACTCCCCTTTAATCCGAGCCGGGGGTTTGTTATTCTTTAATTTGCCGATAGAGGTCAGTATTTCATGAACAGTGACAGGAGCGTCACAGAGATCACCTTCAGAGGGTCTGAAAACATGCGCTGATTTAACGCTGGGCAGGGGCGTTCCAAGATGGCCGAGTAAGTAGACGCTTACTGCCGCGCTCTGCAACTGTAAACTTGGAATACGGTAAAAAGACGCAATGAACTCAGATATTTGAAAGCTATCGTTGTGCTTAAGAAAAATAATAAAACTGTGCAAAAAGAAACGCGGCAAAATGTCCGCCCATGATAACAAAAGACGGAATGAAAGCGCCAAAAAGAAGCTAATACCAGCAGACCATGCTAACCACGCCGCACGTGCAGGGAACACGCTAATTGACAACTGTCACGACTATGCTGCCACGTCGCTGTCTCTTCCAAGAGTGGAAGAACTGATGGACGAGTTTCCACCTCTGCCAGTGTCACCCAGTCAGTCTCCGGCGCCAAAGAAAGCTATGCATTCCAAGGTAGAGGACTCTGACGTTATTGCTACTCTGTCGAAGCTAATAAATGACAGAATGGATGATCTGGCGCTGCAGATTGCCGGCGTCAGAAAAACTGTGGATTTTGTAAGTGAAGAGATCAAAGATGTGAAAGGAAGAGTAGGCTCTTTGGAAGTACGGATCACTAAAGAGGAGGGTCGCATGCTCACTCTCCAGCAGAGGATCACAGACTTGGAAAGATACTCTAGAAGATGGAATCTCAGGCTCCTTGGCGTCAAAGAAGCAGAAAAGGAAGATACACGCAAGATTGCCATTGAGATTTGCCAGGCAGTTCTACCAGAATGTAAAACCCGAATTCGTGAAACCATTGACACTGTGCATCGCATCGGCCCCAAGCTCCAAAACAGTAGTAAACCTAGAGCCGTTGTAATCCAGTTCGTCTCACGCCTGACCAGAGACAGCCTGTGGAAAGCAGCAAAGACATCCGATCTCTCAAAAGAAGATCGAGAACGCCGGAAGGAGCTGTGGCCCATCATCGAGAAAGCTCGTAATGAAGGCAAGAAGGCCTACTATGTTGGATGTCGTGGATTCGTCAATGGGACAGAAATCTTCTTGCCTGCAGAATGAAAGAAAACTTCACTATATGGAATAGCAGGTTCACTTGAACTGTTTGTTTGCACAGTTACTACATTAGCACTGTGAAGCTTTAAAGGTAAAGCACATTGTTCTCAGGTTAGGTTTAGCTAAGCACCTCTAGTGTTTACATTTGAACTTAAAGCAGCATAGCTCGGCCCCTTACTGAGGTAGATTACTTAAGTACTCAATCCTACTTTAACTCATCTAGTTCCTATTTGTTTTTGTTGGTTCTTGTTTTGTCATTTTCCATTGTGTCCCTTAATGCCAGGGGGTTAAGACAAAGCCTTATTCTTGTATGCCAAAAATGTAAAAGTGATTTTTGTTTTTTTCAAGAAAGCCACTCTGTAGCTGCCGACGTGAACTTTTGGACGTCCCAGTGGGGTAATGATGCTTGGTATTCTCATGGTTCAGAGAGATCTGCTGGGGTCACAACACTGAAGGTACCTTTGGCCGTACTATTCTCCAGTCTGATTGTGATTCTCTGGGTCATTATATTTTCTTGTACTCCACCTTTATTATTGTCAACATATGTGGCTGTAATACCAAACCAGATAATGGTACGTTAATAGATTCATTAGATGCTAGGCTAACCTTCTGGCTCTCTAAATATCTAACTCGATTGTCTTGATTGGAGGAGATTTTAATGTTACTTTAAATAATGTAATAGATCGGTGGCCACCAGTACATAACCCTAGATGTAATTTAAGAATGAAAACATTTATGGATAAGTTCAATGTAAGTGACATCTGGAGAGAGAAGTTTCATTTACCTGGAGTAACCGCTCAGGTTCAAAGAAGTGGCCCATAGACTTTAATGTCTAATAATGTCTCCAAGGACAGTGTGACGGTCCATATCCTAACCACACTTACTGACCATCGAGCCATTTATGTGAACTTACATCAGACGGCACAAAGAGATCCTCGTACTGGAAACTCAATGGTTCTCTCTTGGGACATTTAGCAGTTCAATCTGAAATTAAACGACTGATTAAACATTTTTGGGATAAGAGCAGAAACGAGAAGTCTATGGCACCAACTGGGAACTGTTTAAATTTGAGGCAGGTACATTTGTCAGACAATACGGTGCCAAAATGGTTAAACTAAAGACAGCAGAAGAAGAAAGATCAATAGTTCAAATTTCATGGATATACCAGCTGCCACCAAATGAGGGATCAGAGGATAAATTACAACTCAGGAACCTTCAATTTAAACTCGATGAGCTGTGTCGCCAAAAAGCTGAAGGAGCTTTTATTAGATCAAGGAAAAGATGGACAGAGGAAGGAGAACAGACCTCAACACAGATCTACAACCAACACAATTCATTAACGGAACTATTTGTGACCATCTCTCAATTCTGCTGTGACTTTTACACAAATGTATATGATTCAAATTATAATGAAAATACAACACTCAATGTATTTACTCAGTAAAAAATAATAAGGTGATAATAAGGAGATTCAGATGGACTTCACTGTGATGGTCCACTCACTGAAGAGGAGGCGGTGAAGTCCATTCTTCTCTCCAGCACAGATGGTTTGTTTGCAGAATCGTACTCATCTTTTCGGACCTGTCGGCTCCTTTTACTCCAGGTTTTTATTGAAAGTGTTGAAAGGGTTAATCTCCCCTCAAGTCTGACCCAAGGCCTCATTACTTTAATTCCAAAGATCTCCTCTCTATTGAAAATTGGAGACCAATATGTCTATTAAACAATGACTATAAAGTGATGGCTTTGCTCCTGGCCAGACGGATTAAAGATGTTTTAGATGATATAATAGATGAGACACAGTCTGTCTATGAAGGACAGGCACATTTCCAATAATCTTAGACTTGTTTTAGATATACTGGATTATTCTGACCTAATGCAGATGATTCATTTATCCTCCTCCTAGACGTCTATAAAGCCTTTGACTCAATTGAACATGAATTCTTGTTTCTCTCTTAAAACACGTGTCTTTGGTGATGTTTTCTGCAAAGCTGTCCAGGCTCTGTGTCCAATGCAAACACAACACCAGATTCAGTCTCAAACGTGGGCTCCGTCCAGGATCAGCCCCATCAGCCCTTGTCTTTTTTTACTTTGCACCAAATTCTTGCCCCATATTTCTAACAGCGACTTGAAAGGTATAAACACAGCAGAGATGTTATCATCATTGGCTGATGATACTACAATTTTTTTGAAAAACACCCGTCAGGCGCCTGTCGATCTGCAAGTTATTGATGAGTTTTCTGAAGCTTCTGGTTTGATTTTAAAGGTCCCATAACATGCAAAATCGACTCTTCAGAGGTTCTAACCTTCCTCCAGGGCTCTCTGGGCCTCGTATGTTGTGCCCAAAGTGGTTTTTTGATTGATTCCCTCATGTTTTCACTAGAGAACTGTCTTTTCCGTCCCCCTCTGAGCAGCAGACGGGGGCTCCTCACTAAGATGACGCGGTGTTTAAGCCACGCCTCCAGGAAGAATAAAAACAGCTAATGCTAATGCTACACAGTAATTACACGATGGATACGACAGATCGAAGAGTTAGCTTGTTATTTACCAAACGGCACGTCCGTGGTTGAGGCCCTGGAGCACGTCAAACTCCAGGTCAGATCCAGGACGTAGGACTCAGCACGACGCACCGTCAGGACCAGAAAAGGTTTATTCAGTGTTTGTGTATCGCTGTTTACCGGAGCACACGGCGCATGCACCATCTCCACTACAGGGGAGGCACGGGTTGGGAGGGGGAGGCAGGAGGGGGGCCAGTCCAAGAAATGGGTGTTTTTTGGAAACTGTTATGTTATGGATATTGCACAACGCAAAATTTGATCAACAAAGCCCTCAGAATAGACTGTGTAAAGGGGAAAAGAGCAGAATATGGGACCTTTAAACTTAAACAAATGTCAACTTTTACCTGTTAAAATAGTAACTTCCAGAATGTTTGTAATAAATCTGTTCAACATGGAGTAACCTCTTTGGGCTTCGTTATCTGTAAAGATCAAAAGAATAGACTTACTTCAAATGTTCCTCCAATTATTAAAAGAACAAACCAAAGAGACTTGACTGAGAGGGAGAGTCGTACTTTCCAAAGCAGAGGCTCTTTCTCTCTCTTCATGTGGACAATAAGACTCGTCAGGACCGTGAACTCATTACATCATGAACAGTGTCATGAATGATTATGAACAAGGACGACTGCACTACTTTAAATAATACATTCAAAGTGAATTGGGCCAGACACTTTGTAAAAATCCTGTATTAATTTGGAGCTTTATTCCCGTTACATTTGTTCTAGGTTTGATGGTTTAAACTTTATTTTAGGTTGTAACTACAATATAGACAAACGTCCTGAACAAATGTCATTATTCCACAAACAGTTTTATTATCACGGTCCTTATAAACACAACATAAATACACACTATGGAATAATAGAGACATTATAGAAAAATAAGTCACTTTTTTTCCCTAATTGGGTTGAAAAACAGATTGTTTTTGTGAATCAATTGTTCAGTAGGAACAGATACAGTCGATCCAACAGAATATTCAGTTTATTTGATGCTGCACCTCCAGGCGTCATTAGGCTGCTCCAAAGGGTTAAATAATCTCACCCTCTGTGTCTCTCCCCAATAGTTTAGTGACAGAAATAAGAAGAGTTTGTCTCACACTTTATACACATTATATACACATTATACACTTTATACACATCATACACTTTATAAAAACAGTCATCTGAATATTCGTGCTTTGTTTCATGAAGAGTGTGGACTGTTCCTCATGTCGTTTCACTCTGGAACAGTTTTGTGAACGACATTAACTGGAAAAAAGTGTGGACACTTCACAATAAGTTTGTCATAACAAACAAAATAAAGACGTCTCATTTAAAATGATCCATAAATATAATCCTGCAGATCATTACATGGTTAAGTTTAAGAGGGACTTTGATGTAAACTGTTCATTTTGTGGAAGCCGCCCTGAGACTGTTCAGCACCTTTTCTGGATCTGGTCTTACACCACGACGTTCTGGAAGGACTTCAGCAGATTATTATTGGACGACTTCACCAGAGTTTCACTCTGAAACGGGAAAATGTAGTTTTTTGTTTCTACAGAAAGCAAAGTAAAGAAGATACATTTGTTATAAATCTGTTAATTATCTTGGCTAAATTCTATTTGTACAAATGTAAATATAGAAACCAAAAACCTGCCTTTGGTCATTTTTATAATGAGACTCAATCGTATATAAATCTATAAAAGGCTCGATCAACAAAAGGCTGTGACACAATATCACTATGTACTACCTACAAAGTGTTTAAATGTGTGTGATCTACACCCCCGGCATAATGTGTATTCTGTTTGTTCTATGTACAGTTTGTACGGCTTATTGTGTACACCACAATAAAGAATTTATATTAAAAAAAAAATAAAAAAAAAAGATTTAACGCTGGGACGTCACGAGCTCCCGCCGCTCCGCCCCGGCAGAGGGCGCCGCTCCGCCCCGGCAGAGGGCGCCGCTCCGCCCCGGCAGAGGGCGCTGCTCCGCCCCGGCAGAGGGCGCCGCTCCGCCCCGGCAGAGGGCGCTGCTGCTCGGATTCACTTCCGCCGCTCCTTCAGTTTGTGGGTGAAAGGTCACAGAGACAGAGCCGTGTTTGAGAAGAACCAGCGCCGAACCAGAGCCGAACCAGAGCCGAACCAGAGCCGAACCAGAGCCGAACCAGAGCCGAACCAGAGCCGAACCAGAGCCCGCTCCGTGACGCCGTCATGCTGCAGAACACGGGGTGAGTGGGTCTGAAGGTGCACCTGAACCCGGAGGAGCCGGGGCTTCTGTGGAGACCTGACCAGAACCCGACCAGAACCGGACCAGACCCGGTCCAGACCCGGTCCAGACCCGGTCCAGACCCGGTCTCTGTCTCGGGTGTTTCTCCTAAAAACACGACACGAGCCAAAGTGTCAAAGCCGAACGACAGACCGGGTCACAGCGGGTCATGGTCGGTTCTGGTTCCGGTTGTGGTTCGTCCTTGGACCCGTGAGGACCGTGAGGTGACTCTGGGTGAAGGTCCAGCCTGGATCTGATGTTTTGGATGTTCTGCAGGTGTAAGAGGAGAACACGCCTCACGTTCTTCTGGGTCTTTGTTTGACCAGAGTTTGGAGCTTCTTTATTTTTTATTTATTTATGAAGTTTTCTAAAGTAAACAGGCTCACTGAACATCAATGAGTTAAACATGAGCCGCTCAAACATTAAACGTGTCTGAAACAACATCAGCCCTGTTTAAAGTGCCACGGGTTCAATGGAAGGGCATCCGGGTTAAACAGCCAAAGAGCAGGACTGATGGACTGACATCTGCTCAAAGAATCTTTAGTGACGACAGTTCACAGAGAAATACATTAAATAAAGGTTTAGTGTCACCAAATGTACATTTGTCACAATAATTCTGGTGTTGATTGTAAAATCTTTTGACTCCAGAACAATCCCACATTTAATATAATTTAATCTCATCATCGTTAAAGGGTGTCCTCACCTGGGGGCGTGTGTGTCTCACGTGTGTCTCACGTGTGTCTCATGTGTGTGTCTCACATGTGTGTCTCACGTGTGTGTCTCACGTGTGTCTCACGTGTGTCTCATGTGTGTCCCGTGTGTGTCTCACGTGTGTGTCTCACGTGTGTGTCTCACGTGTGTGTCTCACGTGTGTCTCACGTGTCTCTCATGTGTCTCACGTGTGTGTCCCGTGTGTGTCTCTCATGTGTCTCACGTGTGTGTCTCACGTGTGTCTCACGTGTGTCTCACGTGTCTCTCATGTGTGTCCCGTGTGTGTGTCCCTCATGTGTCTCACGTGTGTCCCGTGTGTGTCTCACGTGTGTCTCACGTGTGTCCCGTGTGTGTCTCTCATGTGTCTCACGTGTGTCCCGTGTGTGTCTCACGTGTGTCTCACGTGTGTCTCTCATGTGTGTCCCGTGTGTGTCTCACATGTGTGTCTCACGTGTGTGTCTCACGTGTGTCTCACGTGTGTCTCATGTGTGTCCCGTGTGTGTCTCACGTGTGTGTCTCACGTGTGTGTCTCACGTGTGTCTCACGTGTCTCTCATGTGTCTCACGTGTGTGTCCCGTGTGTGTCTCTCATGTGTCTCACGTGTGTGTCTCACGTGTGTGTCTCACGTGTGTCTCACGTGTCTCTCATGTGTGTCCCGTGTGTGTGTCCCTCATGTGTCTCACGTGTGTCCCGTGTGTGTCTCACGTGTGTCTCACGTGTGTCCCGTGTGTGTCTCACGTGTGTCTCACGTGTGTCTCTCATGTGTGTCTCACGTGTGTCTCACGTGTGTCTCACGTGTGTGTCTCTCATGTGTCTCACGTGTGTCCCGTGTGTGTCTCACGTGTGTCTCACGTGTGTCTCTCATGTGTGTCTCACGTGTGTGTCTCACGTGTTTCTCACGTGTCTCTCATGTGTGTCCCGTGTGTGTGTCCCTCATGTGTCTCACGTGTGTCCCGTGTGTGTCTCACGTGTGTCTCACGTGTGTCTCACGTGTGTCTCTCATGTGTGTCTCACGTGTGTCTCACGTGTGTCTCTCGTGTGTCTCACGTGTGTCCCGTGTGTGTCTCACGTGTGTCTCGTGTGTGTCTCACGTGTGTGTCTCACGTGTTCCTCACGTGTGTCTCTCATGTGTGTCTCACGTGTGTCTCACGTGTGTCTCACGTGTGTCTCTCATGTGTCTCACGTGTGTCCCGTGTGTGTCTCACGTGTGTCTCATGTGTGTCTCACGTGTGTGTCTCACGTGTTCCTCACGTGTGTCTCTCATGTGTCTCACGTGTGTCTCTCATGTGTGTCCCGTGTGTGTGTCCCTCATGTGTCTCACGTGTGTCCTGTGTGTGTCTCACGTGTGTCTCACGTGTGTCCCCTGTGTGTCTCACGTGTGTCTCACGTGTGTCTCTCATGTGTGTCTCATGTGTGTCTCACGTGTGTCTCACGTGTGTCTCACGTGTGTCTCACGTGTGTCCCGTGTGTGTCTCACGTGTGTCTCACGTGTGTCTCTCATGTGTGTCTCACGTGTGTGTCTCACGTGTGTCTCACGTGTGTCTCTCATGTGTGTCTCACGTGTGTCTCACGTGTGTCTCACGTGTGTGTCTCTCATGTGTCTCACGTGTGTCCCGTGTGTGTCTCACGTGTGTCTCACGTGTGTCTCACGTGTGTCTCATGTGTGTCTCACGTGTGTCTCACGTGTGTGTCTCTCATGTGTCTCACGTGTGTCCCGTGTGTGTCTCACGTGTGTCTCACGTGTGTCTCACGTGTGTCTCACGTGTGTGTCTCTCGTGTGTCCCGTGTGTGTCTCACGTGTGTCTCACGTGTGTCTCATGTGTGTCTCACGTGTGTGTCTCACGTGTGTCTCTCATGTGTGTCTCACGTGTGTCTCACGTGTGTGTCTCATGTGTCTCACGTGTGTCCCGTGTGTGTCTCACGTGTGTCTCTCATGTGTGTCTCACGTGTGTGTCTCACGTGTGTCTCACGTGTGTCTCTCATGTGTGTCTCACGTGTGTCTCACGTGTGTGTCTCTCATGTGTCTCTCACGTGTGTCTCTCATGTGTGTCTCACGTGTGTGTCTCACGTGTGTGTCTCACGTGTGTCCCGTGTGTGTCTCACGTGTGTCTCACGTGTGTGTCTCACGTGTGTCTCACGTGTGTCTCTCATGTGTCTCACGTGTGTCTCACGTGTGTCCCGTGTGTGTGTCCCGTGTGTGTCTCACGTGTGTCCCGTGTGTCTCACGTGTGTCCCGTGTGTCCCGTGTGTGTCTCACGTGTGTCCCGTGTGTGTGTCCCGTGTGTGTCTCACTAGTGTCCCGTGTGTGTCTCACGTGTGTCACGTGTGTCCCGTGTGTCTCACGTGTGTCCCGTGTGTTCCAGTAAACTTGCCGGGTGCACCTTGTTCATTACGGGTGCCAGTCGGGGCATCGGTAAAGCCATCGCTCTGAAGGCGGCGAGAGACGGAGCCAACGTCGTCATCGCGGCCAAAACCGCCGAGGCCCACCCCAAACTGCCTGGGACCATCTACACGGCGGCTCAGGAGGGTGAGAGCGTGTGGGGCACGTGTGGGGCACGTGTGGGTCACGTGTGTGTCGTGTGTGGGTCACGTGTGGGTCACGTGTGGGTCATGTGTGGGTCACGTGTGGGTCATGTGTGGGTCACGTGTGTGTCGTGTGTGGGTCACGTGTGGGTCACGTGTGGGTCATGTGTGGGTCACGTGTGTGTCGTGTGTGGGTCACGTGTGGGTCACGTGTGGGTCATGTGTGTGTCATGTGTGTGGTCATGTGTGGGTCACGTGTGGGTCATGTGTGTGTCATGTGTGTGGTCACGTGTGGGTCACGTGTGGGTCATGTGTGGGTCATGTGTGTGTCGTGTGTGGGTCACGTGTGGGTCACGTGTGTGTCACGTGTGTGTCATGTGTGTGTCATGTGTGGGTCACGTGTGTGTGTGTGTCAGCCAACATCGTCATCGCGGCCAAAACCGCCGAGGCCCACCCCAAACTGCCCGGGACCATCTACACGGCGGCTCAGGAGGGTGAGAGCGTGTGGGGCACGTGTGGGGCACGTGTGGGTCACGTGTGGGTCATGTGTGGGTCATGTGTGTGTCGTGTGTGGGTCACGTGTGGGTCACGTGTGGGTCATGTGTGGGTCACGTGTGGGTCATGTGTGGGTCACGTGTGTGTCGTGTGTGGGTCACGTGTGGGTCACGTGTGGGTCATGTGTGTGTCATGTGTGTGGTCATGTGTGGGTCACATGTGGGGCACGTGTGGGTCACGTGTGGGTCATGTGTGGGTCATGTGTGTGTCGTGTGTGGGTCACGTGTGGGTCACGTGTGTGTCACGTGTGTGTCATGTGTGTGTCATGTGTGGGTCACGTGTGTGTCACGTGTGGGTCACGTGTGGGTCATGTGTGGGTCACGTGTGTGTCATGTGTGTGTCATGTGTGGGTCATGTGTGTGTCGTGTGTGGGTCATGTGTGTGTCATGTGTGGGTCACATTAGGGGCACGTGTGGGTCATGTGTGGGTCATGTGTGTGTCATGTGTGGGTCACATTAGGGGCACGTGTGGGTCACGTGTGGGTCATGTGTGTGTCGTGTGTGTCTGTCACACATGTGTGTCACCTGTTAGCCTGTTAGCCTGTTAGCCTGTTAGCCTCTATTCTCTTTCAGTTCAATTCCATTGATTCTCGTTGGGCAGAACAGTTTCCTGTCACGTGTGCGTCTCCAGTTTGATTGACAGCTAACACACCTTGATGTGGGAAGGGGCGGGTGCTTTCTACAACCTGACTAGGGGCGTGTCCTGAGTCTGGTCCTGGCTCTGGGGGCGTGTCCTGAGTCTGGTCTGGCTCTAGGGGCGTGTCCTGAGTCTGGTCTGACTCTAGGGGCGTGTCCTGAGTCTGGTCTGACTCTAGGGGCGTGTCCTGAGTCTGGTCTGACTCTAGGGGCGTGTCCTGAGTCTGGTCCTGGCTCTAGGGGCGTGTCCTGAGTCTGCTCCTGACTCTAGGGGCGTGTCCTGAGTCTGGTCCTGGCTCTAGGGGCGTGTCCTGAGTCTGGTCTGACTCTAGGGGCGTGTCCTGAGTCTGGTCTGACTCTAGGGGCGTGTCCTGAGTCTGGTCTGACTCTGGGGGCGTGTCCTGAGTCTGGACTGGCTCTGGGGGCGTGTCCTGAGTCTGGTCCTGGCTCTAGGGGCGTGTCCTGAGTCTGGTCTGACTCTAGGGGCGTGTCCTGAGTCTGGTCTGGCTCTAGGGGCGTGTCCTGAGTCTGGTCCTGGCTCTGGGGGCGTGTCCTGAGTCTGGTCCTGGCTCTGGGGGCGTGTCCTGAGTCTGGTCTGGCTCTTGGGGCGTGTCCTGAGTCTGGTCTGGCTCTGGGGGCGTGTCCTGAGTCTGGTCCTGGCTCTGGGGGCGTGTCCTGAGTCTGGTCTGGCTCTAGGGGCGTGTCCTGAGTCTGGTCTGACTCTGGGGGCGTGTCCTGAGTCTGGTCCTGGCTCTGGGGGCGTGTCCTGAGTCTGGTCTGGCTCTAGGGGCGTGTCCTGAGTCTGGTCTGGCTCTGGGGGCGTGTCCTGAGTCTGGTCCTGGCTCTGGGGGCGTGTCCTGAGTCTGGTCTGGCTCTAGGGGCGTGTCCTGAGTCTGGTCTGACTCTAGGGGCGTGTCCTGAGTCTGGTCTGACTCTAGGGGCGTGTCCTGAGTCTGGTCCTGGCTCTAGGGGCGTGTCCTGAGTCTGCTCCTGACTCTAGGGGCGTGTCCTGAGTCTGGTCCTGGCTCTAGGGGCGTGTCCTGAGTCTGGTCTGACTCTAGGGGCGTGTCCTGAGTCTGGTCTGTCTCTTGGGGCGTGTCCTGAGTCTGGTCTGTCTCTGGGGGCGTGTCCTGAGTCTGGACTGGCTCTGGGGCGTGTCCTGAGTCTGGTCCTGGCTCTAGGGGCGTGTCCTGAGTCTGGTCCTGGCTCTTGGGGGGTGTCCTGAGTCTGGTCCTGGCTCTGGGGGCGTGTCCTGAGTCTGGTCCTGGCTCTAGGGGCGTGTCCTGAGTCTGGTCCTGGCTCTAGGGGCGTGTCCTGAGTCTGGTCTGGCTCTAGGGGCGTGTCCTGAGTCTGGTCCTGACTCTAGGGGCGTGTCCTGAGTCTGGTCCTGGCTCTAGGGGCGTGTCCTGAGTCTGGTCTGACTCTGGGGGCGTGTCCTGAGTCTGGTCTGGCACAAGGGGCGTGTCCTGAGTCTGGTCCGGCTCTAGGGGCGTGTCCTGAGTCTGTTCCGGCTCTAGGGGCGTGTCCTGAGTCTGGACTGGCTCTAGGGGCGTGTCCTGAGTCTGGACTGGCTCTAGGGGCGTGTCCTGAGTCTGGTCTGACTCTGGGGGCGTGTCCTGAGTCTGGTCTGGCACAAGGGGCGTGTCCTGAGTCTGGTCCGGCTCTAGGGGCGTGTCCTGAGTCTGTTCCGGCTCTAGGGGCGTGTCCTGAGTCTGGACTGGCTCTAGGGGCGTGTCCTGAGTCTGGTCTGACTCTGGGGGCGTGTCCTGAGTCTGGTCTGACTCTGGGGGCGTGTCCTGAGTCTGGACTGGCTCTAGGGGCGTGTCCTGAGTCTGGACCGGCTCTAGGGGCGTGTCCTGAGTCTGGTCTGACTCTGGGGGCGTGTCCTGAGTCTGGTCTGACTCTGGGGGCGTGTCTTGAGTCTGGTCTGACTCTGGGGGCGTGTCCTGAGTCTGGTCTGACTCTTGGGGCGTGTCCTGAGTCTGGTCTGACTCTGGGGGCGTGTCCTGAGTCTGGTCTGACTCTGGGGGCGTGTCCTGAGTCTGGTCTGACTCTGGGGGCGTGTCCTGAGTCTGGACTGGCTCTGGGGGCGTGTCCTGAGTCTGGACTGGCTCTGGGGGCGTGTCCTGAGTCTGGTCTGACTCTGGGGGCGTGTCCTGAGTCTGGTCTGGCTCTAGGGGCGTGTCCTGAGTCTGGTCTGACTCTGGGGGCGTGTCCTGAGTCTGGACTGGCTCTAGGGGCGTGTCCTGAGTCTGGACTGGCTCTAGGGGCGTGTCCTGAGTCTGGTCTGACTCTGGGGGCGTGTCCTGAGTCTGGTCTGACTCTGGGGGCGTGTCTTGAGTCTGGTCTGACTCTGGGGGCGTGTCCTGAGTCTGGTCTGACTCTGGGGGCGTGTCCTGAGTCTGGTCTGACTCTGGGGGCGTGTCCTGAGTCTGCTCTGACTCTGGGGGCGTGTCCTGAGTCTGGTCTGACTCTGGGGGCGTGTCCTGAGTCTGGTCTGACTCTGGGGGCGTGTCCTGAGTCTGGACTGGCTCTGGGGGCGTGTCCTGAGTCTGGACTGGCTCTGGGGGCGTGTCCTGAGTCTGGACTGGCTCTGGGGGCGTGTCCTGAGTCTGGTCTGACTCTGGGGGCGTGTCCTGAGTCTGGTCTGACTCTGGGGGCGTGTCCTGAGTCTGGTCTGACTCTGGGGGCGTGTCCTGAGTCTGGTCTGACTCTGGGGGCGTGTCCTGAGTCTGGACTGGCTCTAGGGGCGTGTCCTGAGTCTGGACCGGCTCTAGGGGCGTGTCCTGAGTCTGGTCTGACTCTGGGGGCGTGTCCTGAGTCTGGTCTGACTCTGGGGGCGTGTCCTGAGTCTGGTCTGACTCTGGGGGCGTGTCCTGAGTCTGGTCTGACTCTGGGGGCGTGTCCTGAGTCTGGTCTGACTCTGGGGGCGTGTCCTGAGTCTGGTCTGACTCTGGGGGCGTGTCCTGAGTCTGGTCTGACTCTGGGGGCGTGTCCTGAGTCTGGACTGGCTCTGGGGGCGTGTCCTGAGTCTGGACTGGCTCTGGGGGCGTGTCCTGAGTCTGGACTGGCTCTGGGGGCGTGTCCTGAGTCTGGTCTGACTCTGGGGGCGTGTCCTGAGTCTGGTCTGACTCTGGGGGCGTGTCCTGAGTCTGGTCTGGCTCTGGGGGCGTGTCCTGAGTCTGGTCTGGCTCTAGGGGCGTGTCCTGAGTCTGGTCTGGCTCTGGGGGCGTGTCCTGAGTCTGGTCTGGCTCTGGGGGCGTGTCCTGAGTCTGGTCTGGCTCTGGGGGCGTGTCCTGAGTCTGGTCTGGCTCTGGGGGCGTGTCCTGAGTCTGGTCTGGCTCTAGGGGCGTGTCCTGAGTCTGGTCTGGCTCTAGGGCGAGTCCTCAGTCTGGTCTGGCTCTAGGGCGTGTCCTGAGTCTGGTCTGGCTCTAGGGGCGTGTCCTGAGTCTGGTCTGGCTCTAGGGGCGTGTCCTGAGTCTGGTCTGGCTCTAGGGGCGTGTCCTGAGTCTGGTCTGGCTCTAGGGGCGTGTCCTGAGTCTGGTCTGGCTCTAGGGGCGTGTCACATCTCGATCTGTCACAGGATGACACGTGTGCGTTCTCATAAAGGGGCGGAGTTAGTGCATTCAAATAAAGGGGCGGAGTTAGCGTGTTCACATAAAGGGGCAGAGTTATCGGCCAATCAGAACGCTGCAGAAGAGCGGCACAGGAAGAACAAGCATCATCCTCAGGGCATCTGAGTCAAACGTTTTTCTCCCGGACGCCAGAGTCACGTGACCCGCGGCGAGGGGGAGGAGCTCCAGGACTGAGGACAGCCCAGGTTTAACCCTGAAGTGACCTCTGACCCCCTCGTCACACTGGCCTCTGATTGGCTGACAGAGATCGGCTAAAACTAGCCGTGATTAGCTTCATTTGTCCGAAGCTAAACAGCGCGGTCCGTCCAGCTACGGTCTATGAAGATGTGCTGTGATTGGTGGAGGGGGCGGGGCTTAATGCTGTGCTGTGATTGGTGGAGGGGGCGGGGCTTAATGCTGTGCTGTGATTGGCAGTGGAGGCGGCGGGAGGAAAAGCTCTGCCGTGTGTCGTCGACATCAGAGACGAGAAACAGATCGGAGACGCCGTGAAGAAAGCTGTGGACACCTTTGGAGGTAAACCAGGACTAAACCAGGTCTAAACCAGGACTAAACCAGGTCTAAACCAGGACTAAACCAGGACTAAACCAGGACTAAACCAGGACTAAACCAGGACTAAACCAGGACTAAACCAGGTCTAAACCAGGTCTAAACCAGGACTAAACCAGGTCTAAACCAGGACTAAACCAGGACTAAACCAGGACTAAACCAGGACTAAACCAGGACTAAACCAGGTCTAAACCAGAACTAAACCAGGTCTAATACAGGTCTAAACCAGGTCTAAACCAGGTCTAAACCAGGACTAAACCAGGACTAAACCAGGTCTAATACAGGTCTAAACCAGGTCTAAACCAGGTCTAAACCAGGACTAAACCAGGACTAAACCAGGTCTAAACCAGGACTAAACCAGGTCTAAACCAGGTCTAAACCAGGTCTAAACCGGGTCTGAACCAGGACTAAAGAGGGACTAAACCAGGTCTAAACCAGGTCTAAACCGGGTCTGAACCAGGACTAAAGAGGGACTAAACCAGGACTAAACCAGGACTAAACCAGGACTAAACCAGGTCTAAACCAGGACTAAACCCGGACTAAACCAGGTCTAAACCAGGACTAAACCAGGTCTAAACCAGGACTAAACCAGGACTAAACCAGGACTAAACCAGGTCTAATACAGGTCTAAACCAGGTCTAAACCAGGTCTAAACCAGGACTAAACCAGGACTAAACCAGGTCTAATACAGGTCTAAACCAGGTCTAAACCAGGTCTAAACCAGGACTAAACCAGGACTAAACCAGGTCTAAACCAGGACTAAACCAGGTCTAAACCAGGTCTAAACCAGGTCTAAACCAGGACTAAACCAGGTCTGAACCAGGACTAAAGAGGGACTAAACCAGGACTAAACCAGGTCTAAACCGGGTCTGAACCAGGACTAAAGAGGGACTAAACCAGGACTAAACCAGGACTAAACCAGGTCTAAACCGGGTCTGAACCAGGACTAAAGAGGGACTAAACCAGGACTAAACCAGGTCTAAACCAGGTCTAAACCAGGTCTAAACCAGGACTAAACCAGGACTAAACCAGGTCTAAACCAGGACTAAACCAGGTCTAAACCAGGTCTAAACCAGGACTAAACCAGGACTAAACCAGGACTAAACCAGGTCTAAACCAGGTCTAAACCAGGTCTAAACCAGGTCTAAACCAGGTCTAAACCAGGACTGAACCAGGTCTAAACCAGGTCTAAACCAGGACTAAACCAGGTCTAAACCAGGTCTAAACCAGGTCTAAACCAGGACTGAACCAGGACTGAACCAGGTCTAAACCAGGTCTAAACCAGGACTAAACCAGGTCTAAACCAGGTCTAAACCAGGACTAAACCAGGACTAAACCAGGACTAAACCAGGACTAAACCAGGACTAAACCAGGACTAAACCAGGTCTAAACCAGGTCTAAACCAGGACTAAACCAGGACTAAACCAGGTCTAAACCAGGTCTAAACCAGGACTAAACCAGGACTAAACCAGGACTAAACCAGGACTAAACCAGGTCTAAACCAGGTCTAAACCAGGTCTAAACCAGGTCTAAACCAGGACTAAACCAGGACTAAACCAGGACTAAACCAGGACTAAACCAGGTCTAAACCAGGTCTAAACCAGGTCTAAACCAGGTCTAAACCAGGTCTAAACCAGGTCTAAACCAGGACTAAACCAGGTCTAAACCAGGTCTAAACCAGGACTAAACCAGGACTAAACCAGGTCTAAACCAGGACTAAACCAGGTCTAAACCAGGTCTAAACCAGGTCTAAACCAGGTCTAAACCAGGACTAAACCAGGTCTAAACCAGGACTAAACCAGGTCTAAACCAGGTCTAAACCAGGACTAAACCAGGTCTAAACCAGGTCTAAACCAGGACTAAACCAGGACTAAACCAGGTCTGAACCAGGACTAAACCAGGACTAAACCGGGACTAAACCAGGACTAAACCGGGACTAAACCAGGGCTAAACCAGGACTAAACCAGGACTAAACCAGGTCTGAACCAGGACTAAACCAGGTCTGAACCGGGACTAAACCAGGACTAAACCAGGACTAAACCAGGACTAAACCAGGACTAAACCAGGTCTGAACCAGGACTAAACCAGGACAAAACCAGGACTAAACCAGGTCTGAACCAGGACTAAACCAGGACTAAACCAGGTCTAAACCAGGTCTAAACCAGGTCTAAACCAGGACTAAACCAGGTCTAAACCGGGTCTAAACTGGGTCTAAACCAGGACTAAACCAGGACTAAACCAGGTCTAAACCAGGACTAAACCAGGACTAAACCAGGTCTAAACCAGGACTAAACCAGGACTAAACCAGGACTAAACCAGGACTAAACCAGGACTAAACCAGGACTAAACCAGGTCTAAACCAGGACTAAACCAGGACTAAACCAGGACTAAACCAGGACTAAACCAGGACTAAACCAGGTCTAAACCAGGACTGAACCAGGACTGAACCAGGACTAAACCAGGACTAAACCAGGTCTAAACCAGGTCTAAACCAGTACTGAACCAGGACTGAACCAGGACTAAACCAGGACTAAACCAGGTCTAAACCAGGTCTAAACCAGGACTAAACCAGGACTAAACCAGGACTAAACCAGGACTAAACCAGGTCTAAACCAGGTCTAAACCAGGACTAAACCAGGTCTAAACCAGGACTGAACCAGGACTGAACCAGGACTAAACCAGGACTAAACCAGGACTAAACCAGGTCTACACCAGGACTGAACCGGGACTGAACCGGGACTGAACCGGGACTGAACCGGGACTGATCCGGGTCTAAACCGGGTCTAAACCGGGTCTAAACCGGGTCTAAACCGGGACTAAACCGGGACTAAACCGGGACTAAACCGGGACTAAACTGGGACTAAACCGGGTCTAAACCGGGACTAAACCGGGTCTAAACCGGGACTAAACCGGGACTAAACCGGGACTAAACCGGGTCTAAACCGGGTCTAAACCGGGTCTAAACCGGGTCTAAACCGGGTCTAAACCGGGTCTAAACCGGGACTAAACAGGGACTAAACAGGGACTAAACCAGGACTAAACCAGGACTAAACCAGGTCTAGGACTGGACTGGTGTGCTCGTCTGTGATTGGCTCTGGTGTCTGTGCTCGTCTCTGATTGGCTCTGGTGTCTGTGCTCGTCTGTGATTGGCTCTGGTGTCTGTGCTCGTCTGTGATTGGCTCTGGTGTCTGTGCTCGTCTCTGATTGGCTCTGGTGTCTGTGCTCGTCTGTGATTGGCTCTGGTGTCTGTGCTCGTCTGTGATTGGCTCTGGTGTCTGTGCTCGTCTCTGATTGGCTGCAGGGATCGACATCCTGGTGAACAACGCCAGTGCCATCAGTTTAACTGGAACTTTGGAGACGCCAATGAAGAAAGTGGACCTGATGCTCGGGATCAACCTGCGCGGGACGTACCTCACGTAAGCTCCACGTCGTCACGGCAACAGCTGTGAGAAAAAACATGTGAACAGCAATGAACAGACTCCAATTGAACTAAAACCTTAAATGTTGTTGATAAAGTAGAAGAAGAAGAGTCCAGTGTGAGCTCAGACTCCTCCAGCACAGCAGGGGGCAGCAGAGGACAGAGGAGGAGGAGCCTGTGCCTCTTTAACATGAACAGGAGCTCCGCCTCCTGAGCTTTTACAGACTCTAGGACCAACAATAGTCCACATTAGAGTCAATGGGACTCTACTGTCACAGCTTTGAGTCGATGGGACCATATCATTTATGGCTTTATAGTTCAGGGGGAGGAGCTTAAATGTGGAGCCAGTGAGGAGCCTCTAACACCGGCGTCATGTGCTTCTTCTTCTAGTTCTGTTCATAATCTGCTGCTGCATTTGACCCAGTTAAAGCTTCTTCTGGAGCTTTTAGGACGCGCTGCAGGGTCACAGTCTGATCTGGGTCAAATGTAGGAGGAGCTTCAGTCACTTTTAGGAGGATTGTTCTGGTTTTGTCTGATTTGACACAGATGAAAGCAGCTGTTTTACAGGTTTGATCTGTGTTTGACCCAGAGCTCTGGGTCAAATGAGCCTCAGTGTTTGTTCAGGGACATTGTCCAGAGACTGTGGCTCAGATAAAGAGTCTCAGACGTTTAGGGCCCGGTGTTTTCAGGTTAAGGAGCAGATCATCAAGTGTCCTTCAGGCTCTAGGTCTGGACTCGATGGGTCTGGACTCGATGGGTCTGGACTCGATGGGTCTGGACTCGATGGGTCCTGGACTCGATGGGTCTGGACTCGATGGGTCTGGACTCGATGGGTCTGGACTCGATGGGTCTGGACTCGATGGGTCTGGACTCGATGGGTCTGGACTCGATGGGTCTGGACTCGATGGGTCTGGACTCGATGGGTCTGGACTCGATGGGTCCTGGACTCAATGGGTCTGGACTCAATGGGTCTGATCAGGGTTCAGTGGGAGTTAATGCTGTTCTTTCTGATCGTCTTAAATAAAGAGTGAACAGACCTGGACCCAGGACTGACCCCTGAGGCACACCACAGGTCACTGTAGAACAAGGGGAGGAGCTCTGGTTTACATTTGTCCCATAAACAGGGTTTAAAGCAGCTGGGGGCGGGGCCTGTGACTCCTTCATCTCCTCCTGGTCTTTCAGGTCGAAGCTGGTCATCCCTCACTTGTTGAAGTCTCGGTTCGTTCCTCACATCCTGAACCTGTCTCCGCCTCTGAACCTGAACCCCGTCTGGTTCAAGAACCACACAGGTGAGTCTGCACCTGCCGCCGCACCTGTCACTGCACCTGTCACACACAGACATGTTTAAAATATATTTAAGCAGAGCTAAGTAGCGTGCTGGACAGCGCCCCCTGCAGGCTACTGTGAAAAGCTTGACTTTTTCCTCTTTTTTATTATAAATATGTAAATTATTTAAATGAATGACATGAATATTAATGAGCTGTTGTTTGTCAGTCGTCTTTGGGTCCATGTTGTTTTCCTCCTGGACACAGGGGGCGCTGCAGCCGTCCCAAAACACACTTTAATGACGTCACACTGTTCGTTCTTATTTTAGTGACTCTTTTCACTTTTTCTTCTTCATTTAACATTTTTTGTTGTGTTTTAAACACGTCCAGGATCTGCACAAAATGTGTTTGAACTGAAGCCGCTTCATGTCCCCGAATAACTGACTCTCTGTGTTTGTCTCTGTGTTTGTCTCATGTTTGTCCCTCTGTGTTTGTCTCTGTGTTTGTCTCTGTGTCCCTCTGTGTCTCTGTGTTTGTCTCATGTTTGTCCCTCTGTGTCTCTGTGTTTGTCCCTCTGTGTCTCTGTGTTTGTCTCTGTGTTTGTCCCTCTGTGTCTCTGTGTTTGTCTCTGTGTTTGTCTCTCTGTGTTTGTCCCTCTGTGTCTCTGTGTTTGTCTCTGTGTTTGTCCCTCTGTGTCTCTGTGTTTGTCTCTGTGTTTGTCCCTCTGTGTCTCTGTGTTTGTCCCTCTGTGTCTCTGTGTTTGTCCCTCTGTGTCTCTGTGTTTGTCTCTGTGTTTGTCCCTCTGTGTTTGTCTCTGTGTTTGTCCCTCTGTGTCTCTGTGTTTGTCTCTGTGTTTGTCCCTCTGTGTTTGTCTCTGTGTTTGTCCCTCTGTGTCTCTGTGTTTGTCCCTCTGTGTCTCATGTTTGTCTCTGTGTTTGTCCCTCTGTGTCTCTGTGTTTGTCCCTCTGTGTCTCTGTGTTTGTCCCTCTGTGTCTCTGTGTTTGTCTCTGTGTTTGTCTCTGTGTTTGTCTCTGTGTTTGTCCCTCTGTGTCTCATGTTTGTCTCTGTGTTTGTCCCTCTGTGTCTCTGTGTTTGTCCCTCTGTGTCTCTGTGTTTGTCCCTCTGTGTCTCTGTGTTTGTCTCTGTGTTTGTCTCTGTGTTTGTCTCTGTGTTTGTCCCTCTGTGTCTCTGTGTTTGTCCCTCTGTCCCTCTGTGTGTGTCTCTGTGTTTGTCTCTGTGTCTCTGTGTTTGTCTCTGTGTTTGTCTCTGTGTCTCTGTGTCCCTCTGTTTCTCTGTGTTTGTCCCTCTGTGTCTCATGTTTGTCTCTGTGTCTCTGTGTTTGTCTCTGTGTCTCTGTGTTTGTCCCTCTGTGTCTCTGTGTTTGTCCCTCTGTCCCTCTGTGTCTCTGTGTTTGTCCCTCTGTCCCTCTGTGTCTCTGTGTTTGTCCCTCTGTCCCTCTGTGTCTCATGTTTGTCTCTGTGTTTGTCCCTCTGTGTCTCTGTGTTTGTCTCTGTGTTTGTCCCTCTGTGTCTCTGTGTTTGTCTCTGTGTCTCTGTGTTTGTCTCTGTGTCTCTGTGTTTGTCCCTCTGTGTCTCATGTTTGTCTCTGTGTTTGTCCCTCTGTGTCTCTGTGTTTGTCCCTCTGTGTCTCATGTTTGTCTCTGTGTTTGTCCCTCTGTGTCTCATGTTTGTCTCTGTGTTTGTCCCTCTGTGTCTCTGTGTTTGTCTCTGTGTTTGTCTCTGTGTGTGTCTCTGTGTTTGTCTCTGTGTCTCTGTGTTTGTCTCTGTGTTTGTCTCTGTGTCTCTGTGTCCCTCTGTGTCTCTGTGTTTGTCCCTCTGTGTCTCTGTGTTTGTCCCTCTGTCCCTCTGTGTCTCTGTGTTTGTCCCTCTGTCCCTCTGTGTCTCTGTGTTTGTCCCTCTGTCCCTCTGTGTTTGTCCCTCTGTGTCTCTGTGTTTGTCTCTGTGTCTCTGTGTTTGTCTCTGTGTCTCTGTGTTTGTCCCTCTGTCCCTCTGTGTCTCTGTGTTTGTCTCTGTGTCTCTGTGTTTGTCTCTGTGTCTCTGTGTTTGTCCCTCTGTGTCTCATGTTTGTCTCTGTGTTTGTCTCTGTGTCTCTGTAGCGTACACGATGGCTAAGTACGGCATGTCCATGTGTGTCCTGGGGATGGCCGAAGAGTTCAGAGGTCAGATCAACGTCAACGCTCTGTGGCCCCGAACAGGTGAGTCCTGCACCTCCTCTGGACCTGCACCTCCTCTAGACCTGCACCTCCTCTAGACCTGCACCTCCTCTAGACCTGCACCTCCTCTAGTCCTGCACCTCCTCTAGTCCTGCTCCTCCTCTAGTCCTGCTCCTCCTCTAGACCTGCTCCTCCTCTAGTCCTGCTCCTCCTCTAGTCCAGCTCCTCCTCTAGACCTGCTCCTCCTCTAGTCCAGCTCCTCCTCTAGTCCAGCTCCTCCTCTAGACCTGCTCCTCCTCTAGACCTGCTCCTCCTCTAGACCTGCACCTCCTCTAGACCTGCACCTCCTCTAGACCTGCTCCTCCTCTAGTCCTGCTCCTCCTCTAGTCCAGCCCCTCCTCTAGACCTGCTCCTCCTCTAGACCTGCTCCTCCTCTAGTCCAGCTCCTCCTCTAGTCCAGCTCCTCCTCTAGACCTGCTCCTCCTCTAGACCTGCTCCTCCTCTAGTCCAGCCCCTCCTCTAGACCTGCTCCTCCTCTAGTCCTGCTCCTCCTCTAGTCCTGCTCCTCCTCTAGACCTGCTCCTCCTCTAGTCCTGCTCCTCCTCTAGTCCTGCTCCTCCTCTAGACCTGCTCCTCCTCTAGACCTGCTCCTCCTCTAGACCTGCACCTCCTCTAGACCTGCACCTCCTCTAGACCTGCTCCTCCTCTAGTCCTGCTCCTCCTCTAGTCCTGCTCCTCCTCTAGTCCTGCTCCTCCTCTAGTCCTGCTCCTCCTCTAGTCCTGCACCTCCTCTAGACCTGCACCTCCTCTAGACCTGCACCTCCTCTAGTCCTGCTCCTCCTCTAGTCCTGCTCCTCCTCTAGTCCTGCTCCTCCTCTAGTCCTGCACCTCCTCTAGTCCTGCTCCTCCTCTAGTCCTGCTCCTCCTCTAGTCCTGCACCTCCTCTAGTCCTGCTCCTCCTCTAGTCCTGCTCCTCCTCTAGTCCTGCTCCTCCTCTAGACCTGCACCTCCTCTAGTCCTGCTCCTCCTCTAGTCCTGCTCCTCCTCTAGACCTGCACCTCCTCTAGTCCTGCTCCTCCTCTAGACCTGCTCCTCCTCTAGACCTGCACCTCCTCTAGTCCTGCTCCTCCTCTAGTCCTGCTCCTCCTCTAGTCCTGCACCTCCTCTAGTCCTGCTCCTCCTCTAGTCCTGCTCCTCCTCTAGTCCAGCTCCTCCTCTAGTCCTGCTCCTCCTCTAGTCCTGCTCCTCCTCTAGACCTGCACCTCCTCTAGTCCTGCTCCTCCTCTAGTCCTGCTCCTCCTCTAGACTTGCACCTCCTCTAGTCCTGCTCCTCCTCTAGACCTGCTCCTCCTCTAGACCTGCTCCTCCTCTAGACCTGCACCTCCTCTAGACCTGCACCTCCTCTAGACCTGCAGCTCCTCTAGACCTGCTCCTCCTCTAGACCTGCTCCTCCTCTAGTCCTGCTCCTCCTCTAGACCTGCACCTCCTCCTCTAGACTTGCTCCTCCTCTAGTCCTGCTCCTCCTCTAGACCTGCACCTCCTCTAGACCTGCACCTCCTCTAGACCTGCACCTCCTCTAGACCTGCAGCTCCTCTAGACCTGCTCCTCCTCTAGTCCTGCTCCTCCTCTAGACCTGCACCTCCTCCTCTAGACTTGCTCCTCCTCTAGTCCAGCTCCTCCTCTAGACCTGCTCCTCCTCTAGACCTGCTCCTCCTCTAGTCCTGCTCCTCCTCTAGTCCTGCTCCTCCTCTGTCCCTGGTCCTGACCCCCGTGCCTCTGTCCCTGGTCCTGACCCATGCCTCTGTCCCTGGTCCTGACCCCCGTGTCCCTCGTGCCTCTGTCCCTGGTCCTGACCCCCGTGTCCCTCGTGTCTCTGTCCCTGGTCATGTCCCCGTCTCTGTCCCTGGTCCTGCCCCTCGAGTCTCTGTCCCTGGTCCTGACCCCCGGCTCTGTCCCTGGTCCTGACCCCCGTGTCCCTCGTGTCTCTGTCCCTGGTCCTGCCCCCCGGCTCTGTCCCTGGTCCTGCCCCCCGGCTCTGTCCCTGGTCCTGACCCCCCCGTGCCTCTGTCCCTGGTCCTGACCCCCCCCTGCCTCTGTCCCTGGTCCTGACCCCCCCCTGCCTCTGTCCCTGGTCCTGCCCCCCCCGTGCCTCTGTCCCTGGTCCTGACCCCCCCGTGCCTCTGTCCCTGGTCCTGCCCCTCCTGTCTCTGTCCCTGGTCCTGCCCCTCCTGTCTCTGTCCCTGGTCCTGCCCCTCGAATCTCTGTCCCTGGTCCTGCCCCTCGAATCTCTGTCCCTGGTCCTGCCCCTCGAGTCTCTGTCCCTGGTCCTGCCCCTCCTGTGTCTGTCCCTGGTCCTGACCCGAGTCTCTGTCCCTGGTCCCGCCCCTCGTCTCTGTCCCTGGTCCTGACCCATGTCTCTGTCCCTGGTCCTGCTCCTCGAGTCTCTGTCCCTGGTCCTGCTCCTCGAGTCTCTGTCCCTGGTCCTGACCCCCGTCTCTGTCCCTGGTCCTGCCCCCCCATCTCTGTCCCTGGTCCTGACCCGTGCCTCTGTCTCCTCAGCGATCCAAACGGCGGCCATGGACATGCTCGGTGGCGATGACGTGGGGAAACAGTGCAGGACGGCTGACATCATGGCCGACGCCGCTTACGCCGTCCTGACCAAAAACGCAGACTTCACCGGAAACTTCCTCATTGACGAAGATCTGCTGAAGGGCGAGGGAATCCAGGACTTCGAGCAGTACGCCGTCGTGCCGGGTAATCCGCTCCAAAGCCTTCAGGGCCAGACGTCAAACTTTAGTCGGTTAAGTCGGTCCAAACGAGCCGCTGTCAAAAAGACGCTCTCGTTATTTAAAGTCTGTAATGAGTCCTCGATGTTATTTCGATGGGGCTTTGTTTGTCCTGGTCATCGTTAGTTTGGGACCTGGAGTTTGGCTGTAATCTCGTGTCTCTGCTGTGATTGGCTGTAATCTCGTGTCTCTGCTGTGATTGGCTGTAATCTCGTGTCTCTGCTGTGATTGGCTGTAATCTCGTGTCTCTGCTGTGATTGGCTGTAATCTCCTGTCTCTGCTGTGATTGGCTGTAATCTCGTGTCTCTGCTGTGATTGGCTGTAATCTCCTGTCTCTGCTGTGATTGGCTGTAATCTCGTGTCTCTGCTGTGATTGGCTGTAATCTCCTGTCTCTGCTGTGATTGGCTGTAATCTCCTGTCTCTGCTGTGATTGGCTGTAATCTCCTGTCTCTGCTGTGATTGGCTGTAATCTCATGTCTCTGCTGTGATTGGCTGTAATCTCGTGTCTCTGCTGTGATTGGCTGTAATCTCGTGTCTCTGCTGTGATTGGCTGTAATCTCATGTCTCTGCTGTGATTGGTTGTAATCTCGTGTTTCTGCTGTGATTGGCTGTAATCTCGTGTCTCTGCTGTGATTGGCTGCAGGACACCCTCTTCTGCCGGACTTCTTTTTGGATGAAACTCCAGAGTCGCTGGTTCAGAAAATGGAGGAACACGGTAAGAACTACAAACCCTGCCCTTTGGACTACAACTCCCACAGTCCGCTCTGCACATTTACAGAATAAACAGGGCTGTGTCTCATGTCCACGCGGCTCCTACAGGGGGCGCTGCACAGACAGATGGAACAGCAGGAGAGCTGTTAGCCGCTACCAAAAACCACACTTAAATGACCCTTTAGCTGTAAAGTCGCTAATGTTTGCAGCGACTATGCGTAAACTGTTAGCTATAGAGTCGCTAACGTTAGCAGCGATGATGACTAAACTGTTAGCTATAGAGTCGCTAACGTTAGCGGTGATGATGACTAAACTGTTAGCTATAGAGTCGCTAACGTTAGCGGTGATGATGACTAAACTGTTAGCTATAGAGTCGCTAACGTTAGCGGCGATGATGACTAAACTGTTAGCTATAGAGTCGCTAACGTTAGCGGTGATGATGACTAAACTGTTAGCTATAGAGTCGCTAACGTTAGCGGTGATGATGACTAAACTGTTATAGAGTCGCTAACATTAGCGGTGATGATGACTAAACTGTTAGCTATAGAGTCGCTAACATTAGCGGTGATGATGACTAAACTGTTAGCTATAGAGTCGCTAACGTTAGCACGTTAGCAGTGATGATGACTAAACTGTTAGCTATAGAGTCGCTAACATTAGCAGTGATGATGACTAAACTGTTAGCTATAGAGTCGCTAACGTTAGCGGTGATGATGACTAAACTGTTAGCTATAGAGTCGCTAACATTAGCGGTGATGATGACTAAACTGTTAGATATAGAGTCGCTAACGTTAGCACGTTAGCACGTTAGCAGTGATGATGACTAAACTGTTAGCTATAGAGTCGCTAACATTAGCAGTGATGATGACTAAACTGTTAGCTATAGAGTCGCTAACGTTAGCAGTGATCATGACTAAACTGTTAGCTATAGAGTCGCTAACGTTAGCACGTTAGCAGTGATGATGACTAAACTGTTAGCTATAGAGTCGCTAACATTAGCAGTGATGATGACTAAACTGTTAGCTATAGAGTCGCTAACGTTAGCAGTGATGATGACTAAACTGTTAGCTATAGAGTCGCTAACGTTAGCAGTGATCATGACTAAACTGTTAGCTATAGAGTCGCTAACGTTAGCAGTGATCATGACTGAACTGTTAGCTATAGAGTGAGCTATAGATTTTCCAATGCGCTCAGTGCACTCAGGGCGTGTCTTTGTTTCAGGAGCCACGCCCGCCTTTAAACCTCCCTCTCAGGCCCCGCCCTCTGGATCTCAGGCCCCGCCCTCTGGATCTGGACCAATCGAAAGCACCTTCGACGTCATCAGAGCCTCAATCAACGAAGACGTGGTGAAAGCAACGCAAGGACTTTATCGATTCGACCTGACGGGTGAGAACCAGGACTAAACCAGGTCTAAACCAGGACTAAAGAGGGACTAAACCAGGACTAAAGAGGGACTAAACCAGGACTAAAGAGGGACTAAACCAGGACTAAAGAGGGACTAAACCAGGACTAAAGAGGGACTAAACCAGGACTAAAGAGGAACTAAACCAGGACTAAACCAGGACTAAAGAGGGACTAAACCAGGACTAAAGAGGGACTAAACCAGGACTAAACCAGGACTAAACCAGGACTAAACCGGGACTAAAGAGGGACTAAAGAGGGACTAAACCAGGTCTAAACCAGGACTAAACCCAGTGTCTGGTCCAAACTCGGTCTAAACTCGGTCTGGTCTTTAGGGGAGCACAGCGGGGTCTGGTTCCTGGACTTGAAGTCTGGGTCTGGCAGCGCCGGAGCCGGAGAGCCGGCGAGTAAAGCCGACGTCGTCATGACGATGGACTCCGCCGACTTCAGCAAAATGTTCTCAGGTCAGTTTTTCTCCAGATCTGTGTGTGTTAGCGTTAGCCCCAGAATTAGCGTTATATTTTGAGTTAGCGTTAGCCTTAGAGTTAGCGTTAGCCCCAGAGTTAGCGTTAGCCCCAGAGTTAGCGTTAGCCCCAGAGTTAGCGTTAGCCCCAGAGTTAGCGTTAGCCCCAGAGTTAGCGTTAGCCCCAGAATCAGTGTTATACTTAGAGTTAGCGTTAGCCTTAGCCCCAGAATTAGCATTAGCCCCAGAGTTAGCGTTAGCCCCAAAGTTAGTGTTTGCCCCAGAATTAGCGTTATAGTTAGAGTTAGCGTTAGCCTTAGCCCCAGAATTAGCATTAGCCCCAGAGTTAGCGTTAGCCCCAAAGTTAGCGTTAGCCCCAGAATTAGCGTTATATTTTGAGTTAGCGATAGCCTTAGAGTTAGCGTTAGCCTTAGAGTTAGTGTTAGCCCCAGAGTTAGCGTTAGCCCCAGAGTTAGCGTTAGCCCCAGAGTTAGCGTTAGCCCCAGAGTTAGCGTTAGCCCCAGAATCAGCGTTATACTTAGAGTTAGCGTTAGCCTTAGCCCCAGAATTAGCATTAGCCCCAGAGTTAGCGTTAGCCCCAAAGTTAGCGTTTGCCCCAGAATTAGCGTTATAGTTAGAGTTAGCGTTAGCCTTAGCCCCAGAATTAGCATTAGCCCCAGAGTTAGCGTTAGCCCCAGAGTTAGCGTTAGCCCCAGAATCAGCGTTATACTTAGAGTTAGCGTTAGCCTTAGCCCCAGAATTAGCATTAGCCCCAGAGTTAGCGTTAGCCCCAAAGTTAGCGTTAGCCCCAGAATTAGCGTTATATTTTGAGTTAGCGATAGCCTTAGAGTTAGCGATAGCCTTAGAGTTAGCGTTAGCCTTAGAGTTAGTGTTAGCCCCAGAGTTAGCGTTAGCCCCAGAGTTAGCGTTAGCCCCAGAATTAGCGTTAGCCCCAGAATTAGAGTTATACTTAGCGTTATACTTAGCCCCAGAATTAGCATTAGCCCCAGAGTTAGCGTTACCCCAGAGTTAGCGTTAGCCCCAGAGTTAGCGTTAGCCCCAGAGTTAGCGTTAGCCTTAGAGCTAAGATTAGCCCCAGAGATAGGCTTGGCGTTAGCACCTACATTAGCATACATGCTAACAAGCTCGTAATAAACGTGTTAAATCTAACATTGTTCTGGACAGTTTGACAAATGTTTGACCAAGTGCCTCAGCCATGGGACAGAAGGGGGCGCTCTGGGACAGAAGGGGGCGCTCTGGGACAGAAGGGGGCGCTCTGGGACAGAAGGGGGCGCTCTGGGACACACAGGGGGCTCTGGGACAGAAGGGGGCGCTCTGGGACAGAAGGGGGCGCTCTGGGACAGAAGGGGGCGCTCTGGGACACACAGGGGGCTCTGGGACAGAAGGGGGCGCTCTGGGACAGAAGGGGGCGCTCTAGGACAGAAGGGGGCGCTCTGGGACAGAAGGGGGCGCTCTGGGACAGAAGGGGGCGCTCTGGGACACACAGGGGGCGCTCTGGGACAGTAGGGGGCGCTGTGCTGTGGTTAAAGGTGCTGTTGTGCTTTCAGGGCGTCTGAAGCCCACTCTGGCGTTCATGTCGGGGAAACTGAGGATTAAAGGAGACATGACGATGGCCATCAAACTGGAGAAGCTCATGACGCGCATGAACAAGGCCAAGCTGTGAGAGACCACGCCCCCTCACTACAGACCACACCCTCTCACTACAGACCACACCCTCTCACTACAGACCACGCCCTCTCACCACAGACCACGCCCTCTCACCACAGACCACGCCCCCTCACTACAGACCACGCCCTCTCTCCTCGGGGACAGTCATTTCCTGCTGGAACAAACGGACTCTTCTTCAGTGTCTGAGCGCAGGCCACGCCCACGCGGGCCACGCCCCTCTGCCTTAAACCATGTAACGAGGCCTTGTTTTTGTAGAGAATATTTCACATTTTCTGTTTCTTTGTCTTTAAGACGTACAAACTCTAAAACATGTTCACTTTGAATAACGAGGATCTGTTTTAATTGTTTTCTAAATCTGATGTCATTTCTCCTCAAATACTCTGTGCTACTCTGTGACATCATCAGGTGCTACTCTGGTCCACTCTGTGACATCATCAGGTGGCTCTGAGGCTCTAACTGTAATTTACTGTAAAATATCAGACGTGAAAATGTTCTTTAATAAATAACGGTTTGGTTCTGTTTATTTTTGTGGTTTTTATTTCAACTGGAAAATAAAAAGGAACCACAGGAGCGCCCCCTGGAGTGAGTCAGATGCCCTTCCTTAAAGGTCCCATATCCTGCAGACTGGACTCTTCAGAGGTTCTAACCTTCCTCCAGGGCTCTCTGGGCCTCGTATGTTGTGCCCAAAGTGGTTTTTTGATTGATTCCCTCATGTTTTCACTAGAGAACTGTCTTTTCCGTCCCCCTCTGAGCAGCAGACGGGGGCTCCTCACTAAGATGACGCGGTGTTTAAGCCACGCCTCCAGGAAGAATAAAAACAGCTAATGCTAATGCTACACAGTAATTACACGATGGATACGACAGATAGAAGAGTTAGCTTGTTATTTACCAAACGGCACGTCCGTGGTTGAGGCCCTGGAGCACGTCAAACTCCAGGTCAGATCCAGGACGTAGGACTCAGCACGACGCACCGTCAGGACCAGAAAAGGTTTATTCAGTGTTTGTGTATCGCTGTTTACCGGAGCACACGGCGCATGCACCATCTCCACTACAGGGGAGGCACGGGTTGGGCGGGGGAGGCAGCCTGCTCTCTGTTCGGGGGGGTCAGATCTCAGAGTGAGCCGTTTGGAAGAGAAGAAGACGAGTTCAGGCGTCACTTTGGTTTCTTTTCTGGATGTAAATATTCTTTGTGTAAAATGTTCTCAGGTCAGTTTTCCTCCAGATCTGTGTGTGTTAGCGTTAGCCACAGAGTTAGAATTAGCCCCAAAGTTAGCGTTATACTTAGAGTTAGCCTCAGAGTTAGCGTTAGGCCCAGAGTCAGTGTTAGCCCCAGAGTTAGCGTTAGCCCCAGAATTAGCGTTAGCCACAGAGTTAGCGTTAGCCCCTAAATTAGCGTTAGCCCCAGAGTTAGCGTTATACTTAGAGTTAGCGTTGGCCCCAGAGTTAGCGTTAGCCTTAGAGTCAGCGTTAGCCCCAGAGTTAGCATTAGCCCCAGAGTTAGCGTTAGCCCCAGAGTTAGCGTTATGCTTAGAGTTAGCCCCAGAGTTAGCGTTAGCCCCAGAGTTAGCGTTAGCCCCAGAGTTAGCGTTATACTTAGCGTTAGCCCCAGAGTTAGCATTAGCCCCAGAGTTAGCATTGGCCCCAGAGTTAGCGTTAGCCTCAGAGTTAGCGTTAGCCCCAGAGTTAGCGTTAGCCCCAGAGTTAGCGTTAGCCCCAGAGTTAGCGTTAGCCCCAGAGTTAGCGTTAGCCCCAGAGTTAGCGTTAGCCCCAGAGTTAGCGTTAGCCCCAGAGTTAGCGTTAGCCCCAGAGTTAGCGTTAGCCCCAGAGTTAGCGTTAGCCCCAGAGTAGCTCTTTGTGTAAAATGCACTGAACACATTAAAACTCGTGACAAGTTTAGATTTTTTATTCGTACATTTAATCCTCACAGTCACATGTTCACAATACTCACTCCTGATTGGTCGAGAACACATTTATAAATAAAACAAAACATGAATCCATTCATTTTGCACAAACACAAACAGAGCTCCGTACGAGCCCCGGGACATCGAGGCGGGTCCAGGGTCCAGACCGGGCCGGGTCCAGGGTCCAGACCGGGGCGGGTCCAGGGTCCAGACCGGGGCGGGTCCAGGGTCCAGACCGGGTCCAGGGTCCAGACCGGGGTCTAGCCCTGGACCCTGTAGTTGGCGTGGAGCTCGGGCTGGATGTCACAGACGCGCTTCAGGAGCTCGGTCAGGACCGTGTCCTTGTTTCCTTTGAAACTGGCCTGGATCCGGTTCATTCGCTCGGCCGTGTCCCGGTCCACCTCCACCGCACTGTTACCATGGGAACCCAGCGCCTGGGACAGGGACAGGGACGTGAGACGGGGGACAGGAGACATGAGAGAGGAGAGAGGGATGTGAGACGGGGGACAGGAGACAAGAGAGAGGGAACGGGGGACATGAGAGAGGAGAGAGGGACGTGAGACGGGGGACAGGAGACAAGAGAGAGGGGACGGGGGACATGAGAGAGGAGAGAGGGACGTGAGACGGGGGACAGGAGACAGGAGAGAGGAGACATGAGAGAGGAGACAAGAGAGAGGGGACATGAGAGAGGAGACAAGACCAGAGACACAGAGACAGGAGACAGTAACTCTACAGTCCCTACAGTGACTCGACTAAAATCCAGTGAAGTTCATTCATGAATCAGTTAAACCACATGAGGCTTTGGGTCTGTTTAACCTGAGGGCAGGAGTCGATGGGATTAATATAATCGTGTCATTAATCGATGGTACTAATGTGATGGTGTCATTAATCGATGGTACTAATGTGATGGTGTCATTAATCGATGGTACTAATGTGATGGTGTCATTAATCAATGGTACTAATGTGATGGTGTCATTAATCGATGGTACTAATGTGATGGTGTCATTAATCGATGGTACTAATGTGATGGTGTCATTAATAATCAATGGTATTATGTGATGGTGTCATTAATAATCGATGGTATTATGTGATGGTGTCATTAATAATCGATGGTATTAATGTGATGGTGTCATTAGTCGATGGTGTTAATGTGATGGTGTCATTAATAATCAATGGTATTAATGTGATGGTGTCATTAGTCGATGGTATTAATGTGATGATGTCATTAATAATCGATGGTGTTAATGTGATGGTGTCATTAATCGATGGTATTAATGTCATTAATAATCGATGGTGTTAATATAATGGTGTCATCAGTTGATGGTGTCAATGTGATGGTGTCATTAATCGATGGTTATAATGTGATGGTGTCATTAATCGATGGTATTAATGTGATGGTGTCATTAATCGATGGTATTAATGTCATTAATAATCGATGGTGTTAATATAATCGTGTCATTAGTTGATGGTGTTAATGTGATGGTGTCATTAATCGATGGTGTTAATGTGATGGTGTCATTAATCGATGGTGTTAATGTGATGGTGTCATTAATCGATGGTATTATGTGATGGTGTCATTAATCGATGGTATTAATGTCATTAATAATCGATGGTGTTAATATAATCGTGTCATTAGTCGATGGTGTTAATGTGATGGTGTCATTAATAGTCGATGGTGTTAATGTGATGGTGTCATTAATCAATGGTGTTAATGTGATGGTGTCATTAATAGTCGATGGTGTTAATGTGATGGTGTTAATGTGATGGTGTCATTAATAATCAATGGTGTTAATGTGATGGTGTCATTAATAATCAATGGTGTTAATGTGATGGTGTCATTAATCAATGGTGTTAATGTGATGGTGTCATTAATCGATGGTGTTAATGTGATGGTGTCATTAGTCGATGGTGTTAATGTGATGGTGTCATTAGTCGATGGTGTTAATGTGATGGTGTCATTAATCGATGGTGTTAATGTGATGGTGTCATTAGTCGATGGTACTATTATAATGGTGTCATTAGTCGATGGTACTATTATAATGGTGTCATTAGTCGATGGTACTATTATAATGGTGTCATTAGTCGATGGTACTATTATAATGGTGTCATTAGTCGATGGTTTGGTACTGACCGCCGCCTCTTTGGTCTTGAACTCTTTCTCTCTCTGAAGTCGATACTGTTCGATCTCGGCCTGAGCCTCCTCCTTCGCCTGTTTCAGACGACGGTTTTTACCTGAAACACAAACACAAACACTTGGACTCACTTCCTGTTGTGAACTCCAAGTCCCATGATGCTCTGCGGCGGCGCAGGACGGACACAAGAAAATAAACCATAAAATAAACCCAGTAAAGTCCGTCTGATCCTGAGTTTGAGTCCAGTTTGTGATTCGATTCTGTTCAGAGTTTAACAAAAGACTGAAATGAAAAGAATCTCAGGGCCTGTCCCCCTCCTGTCCCCCTGAACCCCGGGCCTGTCCCCCTGAACCCCGGGCCTGTCCCCCTGAACCCCGGGCCTGTCCCCCTGAACCCCGGGCCTGTCCCCCTCCCTCCCGGGCCTGTCCCCCTCCCTCCCGGGCCTGTCCCCCTCCCTCCCGGGCCTGTCCCCCTCCCGGGCCTGTCCCCCTCCCTCCCAGGCCTGTCCCCCTCCCTCCCGGGCCTGTCCCCTCTCCTCCGGGCCTGTCCCCCTCCCGGCCTGTCCCTCCTCTCCCCGGCCTGTCCCCTCCTGTCCCTCTCCCTCCTGTCCCCCCTCCTCCCGGGCCTGTCCCTCCCTCCCGGGCCTGTCCCCTCTCCCGGGCCTGTCCCCTCCTCCCTGTCCCCCCTCCCTCCCGGCCTGTCCCCTCCTGTCCTCCTCCCGGCCTGTCCCCCTCCCTCCCGGGCCTGTCCCCCTCCCTCCCCGGGCCTGTCCTCCCGGGCCTGTCCCCCTCCCTCCCGGCCTGTCCCCCTCCTCCCGGGCCTGTCTCCTCCACTCCCGGCCTGTCCCCCTCCCTCCCCGGGCCTGTCCTCCCGGCCTGTCCCCTCCCTCGGGCCTGTCCCTCCTCCTGGGCCTGTCCCCTCCCGTCCTCCCTCCCTGGCCTGTCCCGTCCCTGTCCCCCTCCCTCCCGGCCTGTCCTCCCTCCCGGCCTGTCCCCCTCCCTCCCGGGCCCGTCCCTCCCGGGCCTGTCCCCTCCCTCCCTCCCGGGCCTGTCCCCCTCCCTCCCGGGCCTGTCCCCCTCCCTCCCGGGCCTGTCCCCCTCCCTCCCGGGCCTGTCCCCCTCCCTCCCGGGCCTGTCCCCCTCCCTCCCGGGCCTGTCCCCCTCCCTCCCGGGCCTGTCCCCCTCCCTCCCGGGCCTCGGTGCAGACCCCGGGCCTCGGTGCTGTACTGTGTAGTTACATGTGCGTCCACTAGGGGCACTAGAGTATACTGTACATGATATAACCCAGTACCAGACGTTCGACCGTGTGTTCGGTGAATGGACCGCCGCTCACACCGGGTGCGTTTGCGGTGTGTCTCTAATGATCCTCATCTCTACACATCCTCGTACGGGACATCCGCCCCGTCCCGGGCTCACACTCACGTTTGCGGGCCTCCGCCACCTTCTCCGCCGCCCTCTTCTCCGCCTGCAGCAGCTGCTGGATGCCCTGGGACTGGGACGCCATGTTTGGACCGGGACAGAAGAAGAACCGGGCTCAGAACCGAGAGAGAACCGAGAACCGACCGGAGCACGAAGCGACAGAAGCAGAAGGGCAGAGCTCTGCAGTCAGCTGACCACGTCACGACGTCACGCTCACGTGATCCGGTCACGAGGCCAAGCGCCTTATTCACGGAAGAAAAATGTGCTTTTATTAAACGTTCATTCGTCAAAAATAAAAGAGATTATACAAGATTATTCTTCAGCTGGACATTTGTTTTCTTTCATTAAGATTTTATTTAAATAATTACTGTTTTTTTTTTTTTTTTTTTTTTAATTGACAACTTTACTTATTGTAAAACCCATTTAAAAATAAAAGATGATTTATTACAAACGACGCGTGATATTCCGGTCGTTTTTACGTTTCTTTCTCCCGTTCGGAGCGGAACCCGGAACCTTCGCTGGGCGCTGTTTCCGCCCGGACCGTCGGACACTTCCGCCTCTCCGGTGCTTGTTGTGGTTCCTCGTGCTCCCGGTGCAGCTCGCGCTCTCTCTCCGTTAAACCTGTTAAAGCGCGCGAGCCCGTGACACCGGCGGGATGACGTCACGCAGCGGGAGCGCGCTCTTCTCGGGGTTCCGCGTGCTCGGCCTGTACTCCAACCACGTGCCGCACGCGCTCCGCTATCATCAGAAGCACCGCGAGTTCTACGTCATTACGTCAGTTGGAAAATGCTTCCACACGTTCAACGTAAGTGTTTCATCTCCTCCGCTGACCTTTGACCTCTGACCCTCTGCTCCTCTGACCCTCTGCTCCTCTGACCCTCTGCTCCTCTGACCTCTGACCCTCTGCTCCTCTGCTCCTCTGACCCTCTGACCCTCTGACCCTCTGCTCCTCTGCTCCTCTGACCCTCTGCTCCTCTGACCCTCTGCTCCTCTGACCCTCTGCACCTCTGCTCCTCTGCTCCTCTGACCCTCTGCTCCTCTGACCCTCTGACCCTCTGCTCCTCTGACCCTCTGCTCCTCTGACCCTCTGCACCTCTGCTCCTCTGCTCCTCTGACCCTCTGCTCCTCTGACCTCTGACCCTCTGCTCCTCCTGACCCTCTGCTCCTCCTGACCCTCTGCTCCTCCTGACCCTCTGCTCCTCTGACCCTCTGCTCCTCCTGACCCTCTGACCCTCTGACCTCTGACCCTCTGCTCCTCTGACCCTCTGACCCTCTGACCTCTGACCCTCTGCTCCTCTGACCCTCTGACCCTCTGACCTCTGCTCCTCTGACCCTCTGCTCCTCTGACCCTCTGCTCCTCTGACCCTCTGACCCTCTGACCCTCTGCTCCTCTGACCCTCTGCTCCTCTGACCCTCTGACCCTCTGACCTCTGACCCTCTGCTCCTCTGACCCTCTGCTCCTCTGACCCTCTGCTCCTCTGACCCTCTGACCCTCTGCTCCTCTGACCCTCTGACCCTCTGCTCCTCTGACCCTCTGACCTCTGACCCTCTGCTCCTCTGACCCTCTGCTCCTCTGACCCTCTGCTCCTCTGACCCTCTGCTCCTCTGACCCTCTGACCCTCTGCTCCTCTGACCCTCTGCTCCTCTGACCCTCTGACCCTCTGCTCCTCCTGACCCTCTGCTCCTCTGACCCTCTGCTCCTCTGACCTCTGACCCTCTGACCCTCTGCACCTCTGACCCTCTGCTCCTCTGACCCTCTGACCCTCTGACCCTCTGACCCTCTGCTCCTCTGACCTCTGACCCTCTGCTCCTCTGACCTCTGACCCCTGCTCCTCTGACCCTCTGCTCCTCTGCTCCTCTGACCCTCTGCTCCTCTGACCTCTGCTCCTCTGACCCTCTGCTCCTCTGACCTCTGACCCTCTGCTCCTCTGACCCTCTGCTCCTCTGACCCTCTGCTCCTCTGCTCCTCTGACCCTCTGCTCCTCTGACCTCTGCTCCTCTGACCTCTGCTCCTCTGACCTCTGACCTCTGACCTCTGTGTGTTTCAGGTGAGTCGTCTGGGGATCGTTTCTGTCAGTGAGTATCAGACCAGAACTAAACCGGGTCCAGGCGGGTCCTGAACCTGGTCCTGAGCCTGGTCCAATCAGGTCGAGGTGCGTATGTAAATGCTGCTCTGTGATTGGTCGCTTGTTTCCAGGTAACAGCCTGTCAGACGACGTCTCGTGTTTGGCGGCAGATCGGATGTTAGTGTTTGCTGCAGCGGGACGAGAGATCAGCGCCTTCGCCAGGAACAAAGAGGTACTGCATCTGTGTCTGTGTGTGTGTGTCTGTGTGTGTGTGTGTGTGTGTGTGTGTGTGTGTGTGTGTCTGTGCTCTGTCTGTGTCTGTGTCTGTGTCTGTGTGTGTGTGTGTCTGTGTGTGAGGGGACAGTGCTCTCTCGGTGTGAGGGGACAGTGCTCTCTCGGTGTGAGGGGACAGTGCTCTCTCGGTGTGAGGGGACAGTGCTCTCTCGGTGTGAGGGGACAGTGCTCTCTCGGTGTGAGGGGACAGTGCTCTCTCGGTGTGAGGGGACAGTGCTCTCTCGGTGTGAGGGGACAGTGCTCTGTGTGAGGGGACAGTGCTCTCTCTGTGTGAGGGGACAGTGCTCTCTCGGTGTGAGGGGACAGTGCTCTCTCGGTGTGAGGGGACAGTGCTCTGTGTGAGGGGACAGTGTTCTCTCGGTGTGAGGGGACAGTGCTCTGTGTGAGGGGACAGTGTTCTCTCGGTGTGAGGGGACAGTGCTCTCTCGGTGTGAGGGGACAGTGCTCTCTCGGTGTGAGGGGACAGTGCTCTCTCGGTGTGAGGGGACAGTGCTCTCTCGGTGTGAGGGGACAGTGCTCTCTCGGTGTGAGGGGACAGTGCTCTCTCGGTGTGAGGGGACAGTGCTAACCGCTCTGCCGTGTGTTGTTTTCAGGTGGTGCACCGTTACCATGGACACCAACAGGAAGTGCGCCTCCTACTTCCTCTGGGCGATCAGCTGATCTCGGCTGATGCTGGCGGTGATGTCATCGTGTGGGACGTGCAGAGCTCTGGTGAGTCCTCTGGTGGACGGGGGAGGGACTGCACCTCTGACCTCTGACCTCTGACCTCTGTCCTTCAGAGATTTACCTGCGGCTTCACTTTGACCCCGCGACCTTTGACCTGTCGGCCATGATGCACCCGAGCACTCACCTCAACAAGGTCCTGCTGGGATCCAGACAAGGCCCTCTGCAGCTGTGGAACATCAAGACCAGGTACTGGACCCGGACTAGACCCGGTCTGACCCGCTCTGTCTCTGGTCTGACCCGGTCTGGCCCGGTCCGGCCCGGTCCGGCCCGGTCTGTCTCTGGTCTGACCCGGTCTGACCTGGTCTGACCCTGGTCTGTCTCTGGTCTGACCCGGTCTGACCCGGTCTGTCTCTGGTCTGTCTCTGGTCTGACCTGGTCTGGCCCGGTCTGTCTCTGGTCTGACCCGGTCTGTCTCTGGTCTGACCTGGTCTGTCTCCGGTCTGTCTCTGGTCTGACCCGGTCTGTCTCCGGTCTGTCTCTGGTCTGACCCGGTCTGTCTCCGGTCTGTCTCTGGTCTGACCCGGTCCGGCCTGGTCTGGCCCGGTCTGTCTCTGACCCGGTCTGGCCCGGTCTGTCTCTGGTCTGTCTCTGGTCTGTCTCTGGTCTGACCCGGTCTGTCTCTGGTCTGACCCGGTCTGTCTCTGGTCTGACCCGGTCTGGCCTGGTCCGGCCCGGTCCGGCCCGGTCTGTCTCTGGTGTGACCCGGTCTGACCTGGTCTGACCCTGGTCTGTCTCTGGTCTGACCCGGTCTGTCTCTGGTCTGTCTCTGGTCTGGCCCGGTCTGGCCCGGTCTGTCTCTGGTCTGACCCGGTCTGTCTCTGGTCTGACCCGGTCTGTCTCCGGTCTGTCTCTGGTCTGACCCGGTCTGACCTGGTCTGACCCTGGTCTGTCTCTGGTCTGACCCTGGTCTGTCTCTGGTCTGACCCGGTCTGTCTCTGGTCTGACCCGGTCTGACGCGCTCTGGCCCGGTCTGGCCCGGTCTGTCTCTGGTCTGACCCGGTCTGTCTCCGGTCTGTCTCTGGTCTGACCCGGTCCGGCCTGGTCTGGCCCGGTCTGTCTCTGACCCGGTCTGACGCGCTCTGGCCCGGTCTGTCTCTGGTCTGTCTCTGGTCTGTCTCTGGTCTGTCTCTGGTCTGACCCGGTCTGTCTCTGACCCGCTCTGACCCGGTCCGGCCCGGTCTGACCCGGTCTGTCTCTGGTCTGTCTCTGGTCTGACCCGGTCTGTCTCTGGTCTGTCTCTGGTCTGTCTCTGGTCTGTCTCTGGTCTGTCTCTGGTCTGACCCGGTCTGTCTCTGGTCTGTCTCTGGTCTGTCTCTGGTCTGTCTCTGGTCTGTCTCTGGTCTGACCCGGTCTGTCTCTGGTCTGTCTCTGGTCTGACCCGGTCTGTCTCTGGTCTGTCTCTGGTCTGTCTCTGGTCTGTCTCTGGTCTGTCTCTGGTCTGTCTCCGGTCTGTCTCTGGTCTGACCCGGTCCGGCCTGGTCTGGCCCGGTCTGTCTCTGACCCGGTCTGACGCGCTCTGGCCCGGTCTGTCTCTGGTCTGTCTCTGGTCTGTCTCTGGTCTGTCTCTGGTCTGTCTCTGGTCTGTCTCTGGTCTGTCTCTGGTCTGTCTCTGGTCTGACCCGGTCTGACTCTGGTCTGTCTCTGGTCTGTCTCTGGTCTGTCTCTGGTCTGACCCGCTCTGACCCGGTCCGGCCCGGTCCGGCCCGGTCTGTCTCCACAGTAAGCTGCTCTTCTCGTTCGGGGGCTGGTCCAGTGGAGTCTCGGTTCTGGAGCAGGTTTGTTCTGTTTCTTTATAAAGTTTGACTTTTGAGTTGAAGCTGAAGTGACTCCGTTTCCCAGAGTCCCGCGGTGGACGTGGTGGGCGTCGGCACGGCAACGGGGCGCATCATCATCCACAACATCCGATTGGACGAGACGCTCATGAGCTTCACCCAGGACTGGGGACCAATCACAGCGCTCGCCTTCAGAACAGGTGAGAGGCGGACCAATCACAGCGCTCGCCTTCAGAACAGACGGACCAATCACAGCGCTCGCCTTCAGAACAGGTGAGAGACGGACCAATCACAGCGCTCGCCTTCAGAACAGGTGAGAGACGGACCAATCACAGCGCTCGCCTTCAGAACAGGTGAGAGACGGACCAATCACAGCGCTCGCCTTCAGAACAGACGGACCAATCACAGCGCTCGCCTTCAGAACAGGTGAGAGACGGACCAATCACAGCGCTCGCCTTCAGAACAGGTGAGACGGACCAATCACAGCGCTCGCCTTCAGAACAGGTGAGAGACGGACCAATCACAGCGCTCGCCTTCAGAACAGACGGACCAATCACAGCGCTCGCCTTCAGAACAGGTGAGACGGACCAATCACAGCGCTCGCCTTCAGAACAGACGGACCAATCACAGCGCTCGCCTTCAGAACAGAGACGGACCAATCACAGCGCTCGCCTTCAGAACAGACGGACCAATCACAGCGCTCGCCTTCAGAACAGGTGAGAGGCGGACCAACCTGGCGCTTCGCCTTCAGAACAGGTGAGAGGCGGACCAATCACAGCGCTCACCTTCAGAACAGGTGAGAGACGGACCAATCACAGCGCTCGCCTTCAGAACAGACGGACCAATCACAGCGCTCGCCTTCAGAACAGACGGACCAATCACAGCGCTCGCCTTCAGGTGTGTCCAGCAGATGGCGCTCTGTGCTGTTTTCATGCAGTTCCTTCTCTGTCCTGCAGATGGCGTTCCCGTCCTGGCGTCCTGCTCGCCGCAGGGACATGTTGCATTCTGGGACCTCTCTCGGCGACAGATGATGTCACAGCTGAGCCACGCCCACCGCGGGGCCGTTGCCGGGGCGACGTTTGTCCACGGAGAGCCCCTATTGGTCACCAACGGCGGCGACAACGCGCTGAAGGTGTGGCTTATGGAGGAGGGCGGAGCCAGGCTGCTGCGCTGTCGTCAAGGACACAGCGCCCCGCCCACCACCATCCGTCACCACGGCAACGACGGGAAGAACATCCTCAGCGCAGGTGACGTCATAGTCCCGGTCCAGGCCCGGTCCAGACCCGGCCCGGTCCAGACCCGGTCCGGTCCAGACCCGGTCCATGTTTTAACCCTCTCTCTGCTGCAGGTCTGGACGGGACGCTTCAGTCGTTCTCCACAATCCACGAGCGCTTCAACAAGAACCTGGGCCACGGTCAGTCTGTGTGGGACCTGGGCTAGTCCTGGTTTAGACCTGGTTTAGTCCTGGTTTAGTCTTAGTTTAGACCTAATTTAGTGCTAGTTTAGTCCAGTTTTAGACCTGGTTTAGTCCTGGTTTAGTCCTGGTTTAGTCCTGGTTTAGTCCTGGTTTAGTCCTGGTTTAGACCTGGTTTAGTCCTGGTTTAGACCTGGTTTAGACCTGGTTTAGTCCTGGTTTAGTCCTGGTTTAGTCCTGGTTCAGTCCTGGTTTAGTCCTGGTTTAGTCCTGGTTCAGTCCTGGTTTAGACCTGGTTTAGTCCTGGTTCAGTCCTGGTTTAGACCTGGTTCAGTCCTGGTTAAGTCCTGGTTTAGACCTGGTTCAGTCCTGGTTTAGACCTGGTTTAGACCTGGTTCAGACCTGGTTTAGACCTGGTTTTGTTTCTGTGCAGGTTCCATCAACAAAAAGAAAGAGAAGAAGAAAAAACACGGTTTAAAACACGAGGAGCTCAGACTTCCTCCGATCACCGCCTTCTGCTCCGGTGAGTCCTGGCTCCAGGTCCTGGTCCTGGTCCTGGTCCCGGTCCTGGTCTGGTCCTTTCTCTGGTCCTGGTCTGGTCCTGGTCTGGTCCTGAAGAGGAGGATTTACAGACACAGTATTCACCTTATTCAGGGTTAGCATTAGCCTCAGGATTAGCATTAGCCTCAGGATTAGCACTAGCCCCAGGGTTAGCATTAGCCTCAGGGTTAGCATTAGCCTCAGGGTTAGCATTAGCCTCAGGATTAGCATTAGCCCCAGGATTAGCATTAGCCTCAGGTTTAGCATTAGCCCCAGGGTTAGCATTAGCCTCAGGATTAGCATTAGCCTCAGGGTTAGCATTAGCCTCAGGGTTAGCATTAGCCTCAGGATTAGCATTAGCCCCAGGATTAGCATTAGCCTCAGGTTTAGCATTAGCCTCAGGTTTAGCATTAGCCTCAGGTTTAGCATTAGCCCCAGGGTTAGCATTAGCCTCAGGTTTAGCATTTCAGCGGTGAGAGTTTTCCCTCGTTCTCCTCGTGTGAACGGAACGGAAAAAGAGGCCAAAGTGGGAGGGGCCTAATGACGTGAATTTAATTAAGATGCAAATAATGCACCTGAGTTACCCTCATATAGCGCCTCCTGCTGACGAGGAGGCGCCGGGGCTTAGCCTGATGTGTTCGTTAAGTCATGACAGCTAGGAACAGTTCATCTGGTGCAGACAGTTCATCTGGTGCAGACAGTTCCTCCGGGCACGAGGGACAGTTCATCTGGTGCAGACAGTTCCTCCAGGCACATGGGGAACAGTTCATCTGGTGCAGACAGTTCCTCCGGGCACATGAGGGACAGTTCATCTGGTGCAGACAGTTCCTCCGGGCACATGAGGGACAGTTCATCTGGTGCAGACAGTTCCTCCGGGCACATGAGGGACAGTTCATCTGGTGAAGACAGTTCCTCCAGACGCACTAGGAACAGTTCATCTGGTGTAGACAGTTCCTCCAGACGCACTAGGAACAGTTCATCTGGTGCAGACAGTTCCTCCGGGCACATGAGGGACAGTTCATCTGGAGTAGAGACAGTTCCTCCAGGCACATGAGGGACAGTTCATCTGGTGCAGACAGTTCCTCCAGGCACATGACGAGGTGTTCTCTCTCTCTCTTCAGCTCCGGCTCGTCAGGCCGACTGGGACTCGGTGGTTTCCTGTCATCGTGGCCGTAGCTCCGCCTCCACCTGGAACTACCAACGGTGCACTATGGGAAACCACCACCTGAGGGCGCCAGAGGGCAGCGCAAACAGCGAAGCCACGGTAAACAGCACCTTTAACACGCCCCTGAAACCCCTTTAACACGCCCCCATAACCCCTTTAACACGCCCCGTAACACCTTTAACACGCCCCCATAACCCCTTTAACACGCCCCGTAACACCTTTAACACGCCCCCGTAACACCTTTAACACGCCCCGCAACACCTTTAACACGCCCCCGCAACACCTTTAACCACGCTGCAGAACCCTTTAACACGCCAGGTCCCTTTAACACGCCCCCGCAACACCTTTAACACGCCCCCGTAACCCCTTTAACACGCCCCGTAACACCTTTAACACGCCCCCGTAACCCCTTTAACACACCCCTTTAACACGCCCTTTAACACGCCTCTTTAACACGCCCCTTTAACACACCCTTTAACACACCCCTTTAACACACCCTTTAACACGCCCCTTTAACACGCCACTTTAACACGCTTTTAATACACCCTTTAATACGCTTTGCAATACTTTTAACCACGCTTTTGACATGCTTTGATACGCCTTTTAATACGCTTTTGATACGCTTTTGACACACCTCTTTAACACGCCCCTTTGACACGCTTTTGATACGCTTTTTAATACGCTAACACGCTTTTGATACGCTCACCACGCTTTTTGACACACCCTTTGACACGCCCCTTTGACACGCCCTTTCACACGCCCCTTTGACACACCCTTTGACACGCCCCTTTGACACGCCCCTTTAACACGCCCCTTTAACACGCCCCTTTGACACACCCTTTGACACGCCCCTTTGACACGCCCCTTTAACACGCCCCTTTGACACGCCCCTTTGACACACCTCTTTAACACGCCCCTTTGACACGCCCCTTTGACACGCCCCTTTGACACGCCCCTTTGACACACCCTTTGACACGCCCCTTTGACACGCCCCTTTATGGTCAGTGGTTCTGTTTCATCCCTTCTGACCTCCAGAGGCAGAGCTTAAGCTCTGAATGGTCGTGTAGGTCGAGTATCAAACCAACGACGTCACACCTGGGACACTCGGACGACCATCAGAGGCTTTAACCTGGTCCTCCTTTCTTCTCGTACGAGTTCTTCTCTCAGACACAGCTCTGGTGCTGCTCGTGGAGCTCACGTTCCTCCTGATCGTCTGTTGCTTCTGGTTGTCGGACAAACGGCTGCTTTGAGTTGGTTCTTTGAGGATTCTGGGTCGCTCAGAATCCTTGGTCTCCGCGAGTACAGGCTAAAGCCCCTGATTGGCCGAGTGTCACAGGTTGTTGGTATTATTACTCGTAACAACACGAAGGGTTCATTCATTAAGCTCCGCCTCTGAAGGTCAGTCAGGATTCACAGAACCGTAGTTACATCCACCTGACAGACTCGGAGGAAGTATTTATGAGAAAACACTTGACACTGATTGAAGGAGTAGCGTCTTGTCCCGGTATCAGGCTCTGACTTCCTGTTGGTCCTCAGGCTGTGGACATCACTTCCTGTGGACACTTTGCTGTGATTGGCTCGTCGTGTGGCAGAGTGAGCGTGTTTAACCTTCAGTCGGGTTTGCACCGCGGCGACTTCAGAGAGAGCGACCGAGGTAAGCGTCATGTTAGCCTCTGGGTTAGCGTTAGCCTCTGGGTTAGCGTTAGCCTCTGGGTTAGCGTTAGCCTCTGGGTTAGCGTTAGCCTCCGGGTTAGCGTTAGCCTCTGGGTTAGCGTTAGCCTCCGGGTTAGCGCTAGCCTCCGGGTTAGCGTTAGCCTCCGGGTTAGCGTTAGCCTCTGGGTTAGCGTTAGCCTCTGGGTTAGCGTTAGCCTCTGGGTTAGCGTTAGCCTCTGGGTTAGCGTTAGCCAGGGTTAAGCAGCTGGATGCCGTAGGCAGCTCTCCTGAGAAACACTGGCTCTTTTTTATATTTGGGGACATTAAATGTTTTTATGTGATTAAAGTTCTTATTTCAATAAGAAGGAAGAGGAAAACAGAGGTCACAGGAGACCTGCAGAGGGCGCTCTGTCGCTGAAGTTCTGCTTTAAAGCTCCAGCTCTGAGTCTGAGGAGAATAATCCAGAGTAGAGCTTTACCTCGGTGTAAATGGACTTGTCTGATTGGTCGTTTCTGTGCAGCTCACAGCGGCGCCGTGAGGGGCGTGGCCACAGACCTCCTGAACCAGCTGACCGTGTCCGCAGGCTCTGATTGGCTGCTGCGCTTCTGGAGATTCAAAACCAAGAAACTGGAACAAGAACTACGACTCCCATCATGCCCCAGTGCTCTGCGCCTGCACCGTGACAGGTAACTGCCCCGCCCCTGCCCCGCCCTGCCCCGCCCTTGCCCCGCCCTGGCCCCGCCCCCTGCCCCACCTCTGCCCTGGCCCCTGCCCGGCCCTGCCCGCCCCGCCCTGCCCGGCCCCACCTCTGCCCCGGCCCCGCTCCTGCCGCCCGGCCCCTGCCCCACCTCTGCCCGCCCGCCCGGCCCTGCCCCGCCCCTGCCCGGCCCCTGCCCCACCCTTCCCGGCCCCTTCCCTGCCTGGCCCGCCCTGCCCGCCCGGTCCCTGCCCGCCCCGGTCCCTGCCCGCCCCTACCCCACCCGGCCCCGGTCCCTGCCCCGCCCGGCCCCGCCGTGCCCCGCCCCTGCCCCTGCCCCGCCCCTGCCCCGCCCCTCTCAGGCGTAGGGACCTGACTGTACTCTGTCTCAGTGGGATGCTGGCGCTGGCGCTGGACGACTTCTCTTTGTTGGTGGTCGACGTGGAAACGAGACGCGTCGTCAGGAAGTTCAGCGGTCACCACGGCAACGTCAACGACATGGTGAGGATGAGCCTCTGGAACAGTTAGTCCCTCCCCTTCTCACACATATTATTATTATCATTAATAACAGATGATCTGGTTCATTATGTATCACTTTGTGTAACGAGGTGTTTGTGACACAATCGTACTTTTCCTTCTGCTCCCGTCGTCGCTCGTGATCTGACGATAAACTCGTCTGATTCATTTAAGAGACACTTAAAGGTGACACTTAAAGGTGACACTTAAAGGTGACACTTAAAGGTGACACTTAAAGGTGACACTTAAAGGTGACACTTAAAGGTGACACTTTAAAGGTGACACTTAAAGGTGACACTTAAAGGTGACACTTAAAGGTGACACTTTAAAGGTGACACTTTAAAGGTGACACTTAAAGGTGACACTTAAAGGTGACACTTAAAGGTGACACTTAAAGGTGACACTTAAAGGTGACACTTTAAAGGTGACACTTTAAAGGTGACACTTTAAAGGTGACACTTAAAGGTGACACTTAAAGGTGACACTTAAAGGTGACACTTAAAGGTGACACTTTAAAGGTGACACTTTAAAGGTGACACTTAAAGGTGACACTTAAAGGTGACACTTAAAGGTGACACTTTAAAGGTGACACTTTAAAGGTGACACTTAAAGGTGACACTTAAAGGTGACACTTAAAGGTGACACTTAAAGGTGACACACTTAAAGGTGACACACTTAAAGGTGACACTTAAAGGTGACACTTAAAGGTGACACTTAAAGGTGACACTTAAAGGTGACACTTAAAGGTGACACACTTAAAGGTGACACTTAAAGGTGACACTTAAAGGTGACACTTAAAGGTGACACTTAAAGGTGACACTTAAAGGTGACACTTAAAGGTGACACTTAAAGGTGACACTTTAAAGGTGACACTTTAAAGGTGACATAAAGGTGACATAAGGTGACACTTAAAGGTGACACTTTAAAGGTGACACTTAAAGGTGACACTTAAAGGTGACACTTAAAGGTGACACTTAAAGGTGACACTTTAAAGGTGACACTTAAAGGTGACACTTAAAGGTGACACTTAAAGGTGACACTTTAAAGGTGACACTTTAAAGGTGACACTTTAAAGGTGACACTTAAAGGTGACACTTTAAAGGTGACACTTTAAAGGTGACACTTTAAAGGTGACACTTAAAGGTGACACTTAAAGGTGACACTTAAAGGTGACACTTTAAAGGTGACACTTTAAAGGTGACACTTAAAGGTGACACACTTAAAGGTGACACACTTAAAGGTGACACTTAAAGGTGACACTTAAAGGTGACACTTAAAGGTGACACTTAAAGGTGACACACTTAAAGGTGACACTTAAAGGTGACACTTAAAGGTGACACTTAAAGGTGACACTTTAAAGGTGACACTTTAAAGGTGACACTTTAAAGGTGACACTTAAAGGTGACACTTAAAGGTGACACTTAAAGGTGACACTTTAAAGGTGACACTTTAAAGGTGACACTTAAAGGTGACACTTAAAGGTGACACTTAAAGGTGACACTTAAAGGTGACACTTAAAGGTGACACTTAAAGGTGACACTTTAAAGGTGACACTTAAAGGTGACACTTAAAGGTGACACTTAAAGGTGACACTTTAAAGGTGACACTTTAAAGGTGACACTTAAAGGTGACACTTAAAGGTGACACTTAAAGGTGACACTTAAAGGTGACACTTAAAGGTGACACTTTAAAGGTGACACTTTAAAGGTGACACTTAAAGGTGACACTTAAAGGTGACACTTAAAGGTGACACTTAAAGGTGACACTTTAAAGGTGACACTTTAAAGGTGACACTTAAAGGTGACACTTAAAGGTGACACTTAAAGGTGACACTTTAAAGGTGACACTTTAAAGGTGACACTTAAAGGTGACACACTTAAAGGTGACACACTTAAAGGTGACACTTAAAGGTGACACTTAAAGGTGACACTTAAAGGTGACACACTTAAAGGTGACACACTTAAAGGTGACACTTAAAGGTGACACTTAAAGGTGACACTTAAAGGTGACACTTAAAGGTGACACTTAAAGGTGACACACTTAAAGGTGACACTTTAAAGGTGACACTTAAAGGTGACACTTTAAAGGTGACATAAGGTGACACTTAAAGGTGACACTTAAAGGTGACACTTAAAGGTGACACTTTAAAGGTGACACTTTAAAGGTGACACTTAAAGGTGACACTTAAAGGTGACACTTAAAGGTGACACTTTAAAGGTGACACTTAAAGGTGACACTTAAAGGTGACACTTAAAGGTGACACTTAAAGGTGACACTTAAAGGTGACACTTAAAGGTGACACTTAAAGGTGACACTTAAAGGTGACACTTAAAGGTGACACACTTAAAGGTGACACTTAAAGGTGACACTTTAAAGGTGACACTTAAAGGTGACACTTTAAAGGTGACACTTTAAAGGTGACACTTAAAGGTGACACTTAAAGGTGACACTTAAAGGTGACACTTTAAAGGTGACACTTTAAAGGTGACACTTAAAGGTGACACACTTAAAGGTGACACACTTAAAGGTGACACTTAAAGGTGACACTTAAAGGTGACACTTAAAGGTGACACTTAAAGGTGACACACTTAAAGGTGACACTTAAAGGTGACACTTTAAAGGTGACACTTTAAAGGTGACACTTTAAAGGTGACACTTAAAGGTGACACTTAAAGGTGACACTTAAAGGTGACACTTTAAAGGTGACACTTTAAAGGTGACACTTAAAGGTGACACTTAAAGGTGACACTTAAAGGTGACACTTTAAAGGTGACACTTTAAAGGTGACACACTTAAAGGTGACACACTTAAAGGTGACACTTAAAGGTGACACTTAAAGGTGACACACTTAAAGGTGACACTTAAAGGTGACACTTAAAGGTGACACTTAAAGGTGACACTTAAAGGTGACACTTAAAGGTGACACTTAAAGGTGACACACTTAAAGGTGACACTTTAAAGGTGACACTTTAAAGGTGACACTTAAAGGTGACACTTAAAGGTGACACTTAAAGGTGACACTTAAAGGTGACACTTAAAGGTGACACTTTAAAGGTGACACTTAAAGGTGACACTTAAAGGTGACACTTTAAAGGTGACGTCCCGGTGTGTTTCAGACGTTCAGTCCTGACGGTCGGTGGCTCGTCTCGGTCTCCATGGACTGCACCGTGAGGACCTGGGACCTGCCGTCAGGAAGGTCAGTGACAGGACCAGGTCCTGCCCTGGAGTCAGTGACAGGACCAGGTCCTGCCCTGGAGTCAGTGACAGGACCAGGTCCTGCCCTGGAGTCAGTGACAGGACCAGGTCCTGCCCTGGAGTCAGTGACAGGACCAGGTCCTGCCGGGTGTTGGTTGTATTGACTTGTTTGTTTGTTTAGTCTGGTGGACTGCTTCCTGGTTGGGGCGGCGCCGGTGGGCGTGTCCCTATCACCGACCGGAGACTTCCTGGCAACGGCTCACGTGGACGCCCTTGGAGTGTTTCTATGGTAACGGCCAATCACAGCCTTCCTCAGGTCACGCCCACAGGATTTACTGACACCGATGTGATACCTGATCGATACCTGATCGATACCCGAGCGATACCTGAGCGATACCTGATCGATACCTGATCGATACCCGAGCGATACCTGATCGATACCCGAGCGATACCTGAGCGATACCTGAACGATACCCGAGCGATACCTGAACGATACCCGAACGATACCTGAACGATACCTGAACGATACCGGAACGATACCTGAACGATACCCGAGCGATACCTGAACGATACCTGAACGATACCTGAACGATACCGGAACGATACCTGAACGATACCTGAACGATACCTGAACGATACCCGAGCGATACCTGAGGGGGCGCTAGAGCCCAAACACTTCAGAGCCGCATGATTGGACGAGAGAAAACACAGGCCAAAACAAGACGTACAAAACTGTTTTTCCAAAGTTATATTTCGACTGACGCTAACGACATGTTTAGCCGTTAGCAAAACAAAGCTAGCAAAGCACGTTAGCATCAGCTGTTTCCTGTTTCTCTGATGTTTCCAGCTCATGATGGTCACATGATCCAAACGTGACACAAAGAGACTCAGAGTCTGAAGGAAATAAATGAACAGGAAGTAGTTTCCTGTCGACTGTAGCTTTATCTTTAGCCACGTCAGAGACACAAACTTGGAATTATTAAACCTCTCTGTGACTCCACCTCTCTCTGTGACTCCACCTCTCTCTGTGACTCCACCTCTCTCTCTCTGTGACTCCGCCTCTCTCTCTCTCACTCGCTCTCTCTCTGTGACTCCGCCTCTCTCACTCGCTCTCTCTCTGTGACTCCGCCTCTCTCTCTCTCACTCACTCTCTGTGACTCCGCCTCTCTCTTTCTTCCTGACTCCGCCTCTCTCTCTCTCTCTCCCTCTCTCTCTCTCTGTGACTCCGCCTCTCTCTCTCTCTCTCCCTCTCTCTCTCTCTGTGACTCCGCCTCTCTCTCTCTCTCTCTCTCTCTCTCTCTCTGTGACTCTGCCTCTCTCTTTCGTCCTGACTCCGCCTCTCTCTCTCTCTCTCTCTCTCTGTGACTCCGCCTCTCTCTTTCGTCCTGACTCCACCTCTCTCTCTCTCTCTGTGACTCCGCCTCTCTCTCTCTCTTTTGTCCTGACTCCGCCTCTCTCTCTCTGTGACTCCGCCTCTCTCTCTCTCTCTCTATGTGACTCCGCCTCTCTCTTTCGTCCTGACTCCGCCTCTCTCTCTCTCAGGACCAATCGCAGCCTGTGTGGCCCTGTTGGACTCCGCCCCCTGCCCTCGGACTTCCAGCCGACCAATGAGACGCTGCCGTGTTCTCGGCCGGAGGAGGAAGAGGAAGTGATGTCACTGGAGGACGATGATGATGCGTACGTGTCACATGAGCAGCTGGGGGCGGAGCTTGTCACGCTCAGTCTGCTGCCGGAGTCAAGATGGAGGACACTGCTGCAGCTGGAGCAGATCAAGGTGTGGCCACGCCCCCTTTACAGTCCTGACCCCACCCCTTTACAGTCCTGACCCCGCCCACTTTACAGTCCTGACCCCGCCCCTTTACAGTCCTGACCCCGCCCCTTTACAGTCCTGACCCCGCCCCATTACAGTCCTGACCCCACCACTTTACAGTCCTGACCCCGCCCACTTTACAGTCCTGACCCCACCCCTTTACAGTCCTGACCCCGCCCACTTTACAGTCCTGACCCCGCCCCCTTTACAGTCCTGATCCCACCACTTTACAGTCCTGACCCCACCCCTTTACAGTCCTGACACCGCCCCCTTTACAGTCCTGACCCCACCCCTTTACAGTCCTGACCCCGCCCACTTTACAGTCCTGACCCCGCCCCCTTTACAGTCTCATACTTTTCTAAATCTCTCCGGCTGCGTCTGAATGTCCCGCTCACTCTCGCCCCTCGTCCCGTTCAGACCAATCACTGCCCTCGGTCCTGGAGCTCCTCCCCCTTTGATTCACCACAAACATCAGACTGGATTATCCATCTTTGTGCCGTAGGTTTGTGATCTGTTCACCGCTCGAGCTAAGGTTAGCGGCTAACGCTAGCACCTGCGGCTAACGGTTTGTTTACAGTGATCTCGGCTCAACAGCTCCTTTAAACAGCTCCTTTAAACAGCTCCTTTAAACAGCTCCTTTAAACAGTTCGCTGTAGTTTTTCCGACACACTGACCTCTAGTGGTCAGTGTGGACACTACTTTTCAAGGTGCATTGTGGGAAATCTTCAGTGCACTAGTTCTTCACCTGCTGGACATTCAGACAGCACTAAACATGTGACCACAGTATAGCGCCCCCTACAGGAGCAGAGTGGACACACAGACACAGCCTCTGACTCCTCCCCCTGCCTCTCTGACCCCTCCCCCTGCCTCTCTGACTCCTCCCCCTCCCTCTCTGACTCCTCCCCCTCCCTCTCTGACTCCTCCCCCTCCCTCTCTGACTCCTCCCCCTGCCTCTCTGACTCCTCCCCCTCCTTTCATTGTTGCCGTGGTGACAGCGACTGTGAAACTGTTGTTGTTTTTCAGAAGCGTAACAAGCCCACAGCGCCCCCTGCTGCTCCGGCCGCCGCGCCCTTCTTTTTACCCACAATCCCCGGCCTCACGCCTCAGTTCAGCGTCCCCGCGGCAACGGACGCCGCCGCCCAGGTAACGCCCGATCGTCCGAGACGTCGCACTTTAACGCAGCAGGCGTCCGACCAATCACGTGTCTCTGTCTGATCACATGGTGCAGTCCAAGGTGGTGACCTGGGGAGCGCTGGGTCAGAGGTCAGAGTTCAGCCGCGCCCTGGAGGACGCCATGACGACCGGAGCCTGTGAGTGATGATGTCATCGTGATGTCACTGTCTGTGGGACCAACGCAGCTTTGACCCGGGTTAACTTTACCTGACCCCGCCCCCGACCCTGAGTCTGACCCCGCCCCTGCTGACCCCGCCCCTGAGTCTGACCCCGCCCCTGACTCTTGACTCCGCCCCTGACCCTTTGCTGTTTTTGTTACATAAATCTGTTGAATGCAAATAAAATAATTAGTCGACTTAAAATCCTGGTCGACTCAGACGCCATCGAGCGATGAATCGACTGAAGGCTCAGACTCAGGTGGAGCTCGTAAAACATGAAGGAAATTCAAGACAGACTTGGATGTTCATGGTTCAGTTTGTGCTTTAAACCCTCAGCTGTTCATTTGGACGTGACTCAAACGTGTGACGTGGACTTTCAGGACTGGTCAGCTCCCACAGAATAAGAAACACAACTATTTTAAACTGTTGAACCCTGTGATAATCAAGACTGAGCTCTGGAGGTTTGGTCTCTTTGGGATTTATTCATTATTTAACTTTATTTTTTGTATTTTGACGGTTTCTGACGGTTAAAGTGTGGAGTTAAATGTTTTATTGTGTTCCAGTTGAACTTCCTGTTTCGCTGCTGAGGAAAAGTGGGCCGTCCCTTGTATCGTTGGAGATTTCTGACCTATCGGCTGAGGGGGGCGTGGCCTTTCTGCAGATGATTGACAGCATGCTGCGGAGTGGGCGGGACTTTGACCTAGCGCACGGATACCTCGCGCTCTTCCTCAAGGTCAGCCAATCAGAGCGCGGGATTGTGACCCGCCTCCCGATCAACTGACCAGAGCGTTAGCATTAGCGTTAGCGTAGCTCTTTCACTAAAATAACGACAAATACTGGTCCGGTTTGAATCGTCTGTTCTCGTTCTCCAGACTCACCTGAGGACCGTGTCACGTGACCCCGTCGCCATGGAGACGCTGCTCCGCCTCTCGACTCACCTGGAGCGGGTGTGGGCGGAACTTAGAGCATCTTTCGACCAATCGCTGTGTCTGCTGTCGTACGCCAAGAGCGCCCTGCTTTAGCTTCAGGCGTTTGTCTTTTCTATCGTTTTGTTCCAGAGTTTCATGAATAAATGATTTGTGTTTTTCAAACATTTTCTGTCCATGTCTCATGTCTCCCCACGGGGCCATTACAAACACTAACCCCGCCCTTTGCCCAAATGAAGCTAATGCTAATCATGGATGTATTAAAAGAACTGGATAAGGTACGCCCCCTCTGTCTGTGGTCCCAGATTGATTTGTGGCCGTGGGAGGTACTGCAGCCTCTTGGAACCAGCCTTTTTCTAAAATTGCTAATTATAATTGCGGACAGGACTGGATTATTATCTGTATTTAAATAAAATAGAAGGAAATGTTCTTTTCTACCGTTTCTAAAATCACACAAATTACCGTTTTTATATGAAGTGGGGGATTGTCGTCACGTGGCCCTAAAGCAAAGATGGCAGCCTCCGTTTCAGGAAGTAAAACAAAGATGGCAGCCATCGTTTCAGGAAGTAAAACAAAGATGTCAGCCTTCGTATCAGGAAGTAAATGCGGAAGTAAGAAACTTTTTTGGGGTCATGCGCCAATGAGCACTCTCCATAGGGATAAACAGGACGGCCATCTTGGATTCATCTTCCAGGTTTTATTATAGTTCTATGATGCTAATGCTAATGCTAAGCTGGTGTGGGCCTCGGGCTTCAGGAGGTGCCACTTAAAGGGCCGGCACCTGCTCTTCACACTGTTTTAATGTTTAATCTGTGCCTGTTACAAATGCACTTTGATAAACCAGCGTCAGGGTCACCTCTTTTCAGCCAATCGGGCACATGGCACACTATGAATCATGGGTAATACCTGCGTGACATCAGACTGATTCTGTCTTGGTGCAGTTTAAAGTGTTGAAAGTAAATCGTAAAAAGAGTTAGAGCTTCATGGAAACAACTGCATCAGACTCTTCAGTCGTTTGAGTGACAGGACGGCCTGAGTGGGCGGGGCTAACGGCTCAGTCCGGTGCAGGCCCTTTAAACAGTTGTGACGTTACTGGCCCCAAACACAAACCTCTTCCTTTTTATGGAAATAGTCCATGTTCTATTTTTTTTCCGAGACGTTATTCACGCTCAGGTGTTTGGAAAAGAAATGAGAAACACAAGAAACACTTTGTCTTGTTTCAGGTTAAAGTCAAACCGACAGAACAGACGGCGTAAAAGGACGACTAAAAAGTTAAAGTTAAGTTTAAAAAATCAAACTTTCAAATACACGACTATTTTCCAACAATAAACTTTATTGTTCGGTGGACAGGCGTGTGGTCAGAACCTACAGCAGATCATTTTAAAAATAGAAATAAACAATAATAATTAAACTTCTGTTTCCACGACGACGTTCGTCCGACTCTGGTCATCACCCGAACTCCGGCTCACTTCACTCGCACGCTGCTCTTTTTTTGGTCCGTTTTGTTTTTGATGAAATGTTGCGACACAAAATACTGGAATTCAGTCAACGATTGATGCAGGAAACTGCTCTGATTTTGGCACGAAAAGAAAAATAAATAAATCCCGGTTCAGTCCAGGACCAGGCTTTTTGAAATCCAAAATGGCGGCCCATTGTCCGTGTGACCCGCTTTCCTCGTTTCAGTTTGTTTTTATAAATAAAGCGGTTCATTCAGTTTAAAGTTTTCTTCTCTCCGTAGTTTGTTTTGTCACAGTTCAGCAGGAGGTTTCAGCGTCCAATCGGATCACAGCAGATCGATCCGGATTGGTCAGTGCTCGTTTTAAACAACAGCCTTCAACGAGGACACGCCCACCTCTTCCCCGCCTCCAATCAGCTGCAGCGAAAGTGTGACGAGGCCCAGGACCCAAGAGCCCGGTTTACGGTCCTGGTCCGGTCCTGGTTCAGTCCTGGTTCAGTCCTGTGCGTGTGTGCGTCCTGGCGCGTGATTGGAGGAGGAGGAAATGGGCGTGGTTTGGCTGAAGCATCAGTTTGATCTGTTTAGCACCAAAATAAAAAATGAACAGAAAAGTGAAATATAAATCTTTAAAAAGCATCAGTCAGACGTCCGGCACCTCCCCGGCCGCCCGTCAGACGTCCGGCACCTCCCCGGCCGCCCGTCAGACGTCCGGCACCTCCCCGGGCGCCCGTCAGACGTCCGGCACCTCCCCGGCCGCCCGTCAGACGTCCGGCACCTCCCCTGCCACCCGTCAGACGTCCGGCACCTCCCGGCCGCCGTCAGGCGTCCGGCACTCTCCCCTGCCCCGTCAGGCGTCCGGCACCTCCTCTGCCGCCGTCAGGACGTCCGGCACCTCCCGGCCGCCCGTCAGGCGTCCGGCACCTCTGCCACCCGTCAGGCGTCCGGCACCTCCCGGCCGCCCGTCAGGCGTCCTGGCACCTCCCGAGCGCCCGTCAGACGTCCGGCACCTCCCCGGGCGCCCGTCAGACGTCCGGCACCTCCCCGGCCGCCCGTCAGACGTCCGGCACCTCCCCTGCCGCCCGTCAGACGTCCGGCACCTCCCCTGCCGCCCGTCAGACGTCCGGCACCTCCTCTGCCGCCCGTCAGACGTCCGGCACCTCCTCGGCCGCCCGTCAGACGTCCGGCACCTCCTCTGCCGCCCGTCAGACGTCCGGCACCTCCTCTGCCGCCCGTCAGACGTCCGGCACCTCCTCTGCCGCCCGTCAGACGTCCGGCACCTCCTCTGCCGCCCGTCAGACGTCCAGCACCTCCTCTGCCGCCCGTCAGACGTCCAGCACCTCCTCTGCCGTTCCGCCGCAGCGCAGACGGTAACGACCCGTTCTCCAGCTGATTGTGGGGTCCCAGAGCGCCGACAGAAAAATCTGCACCGCCATCGACTCACGGATGAACCAGGCCACGGCAAAGTCCAGCTTCGAGAAGCACGGAGCCCCGCCCTGAAACGAGACCGGGACCAGGTCAGGACCAAACCAGGTCCAGCTCCACAGCTGCTCTACAGCTGCCTGGTGTGGGCCCCCTGGTGTGGCCCCCAGTGTGGCCCCCGGTGTGTCCCCCCGGTGTGTCCCCCCCCGGTGTGTCCCCCCCGGTGTGGCCCCCCCGGTGTGGCCCCCCGGTGTCTCCCCCCCGGTGTGGCCCCCCCGGTGTGGGCCCCGGTGTGGCCCCCCCGGTGTGGCCCCCCCGGTGTGGCCCCCCCGGTGTGGGCCCCTGGTGTGGGCCCCTGGTGTGGCCCCCCCGGTGTGGCCCCCCCGGTGTGGGCCCCTGGTGTGGCCCCCCCCGGTGTGGCCCCCCCCGGTGTGTCCCCCCCGGTGTGGCCCCCCCGGTGTGGCCCCCCCGGTGTGGCCCCCCGGTGTGTCCTTCCTTGTTTAAATGTTCATTTTATGCATCGCTCCCACTTTACCTTAAATAAAGAAATAAAAACAATTCCCACCGACTCAAACACAAGCAGTGACTCTGTAAAGAAGTAGTAGCAGTAGTAGTAGTAGTAGTAGCAGTAGCAGTCGCTGTAGTAGTAGCTGTAGTAGTAGTAGTAGTAGTAGTAGTAGTAGTAGTAGCAGTAGCAGTAGCAGTAGCAGTAGCAGTAGCAGTAGTAGTCGCTGTAGTAGTAGCTGTAGTAGTAGTAGTAGTAGTAGTAGTAGTAGTCGATGTCCCTCATTCGTCCAGGTGTGGTCCATCGTAGAAAGGGTTTCAGGGTCGTCATCCGGACGCCGTTTGAAGATCGAGACGTTTCGACTTTTATCCAAAAGTCATTGTCAATCTGAGAGCTGGTCTGGGAACTCAGGCTTATGCTGCTCTAAGTAGTGAGAGTCCTGCCCCCAGGGAGGAGTCACTGAACACCTGTCTTTGTTTGGAAAATTGTTTGTTTGTCCCGAGACTTGATAATTGGTCTGTCTTTGTTAGTTTAATAGTTGGCCCTGCCCAGTTTCACCTGTGGCTCAGGTCTATTATTGTCTTAGATCTATTGTTCTATTGATGGCTGTTGCTCCCTCCTCACTGCTGATGACCTCATTAGCATTTGACTGGTCTATTGATTTGGACCAGGGTGTTAGGAGGCTCATAAATCTGAGCCAAATTAAATCTTAAGCCCCCATTCCTGTTTAGAGAAGGATTCTCTCTTTTGACAAAAATGGCCTCCTTTACTCCTCTTTCAAACCAGTTCTTCTCTCTGCTCAATATCTTCACCTCACTGTCCTCAAACGAGTGGTTTGTGTCTTTTAGGTGCAGATGGACTGCACTTTGTGGTCCTGTGGAGGCCGCTCTTCTGTGTTGGTACAGCCTTTTGTGCAGTGTCTGTTTGGTCTCACTGTGTAACGTTCTTTACAACTGTCCTCACTGCTCTGTCCAATAAACTACATTGCTCTGTTTCTGTGGTTCGTCTTGTCTTTGGGATGGACCAGTTTCTGTTTAAGTGTGTTGCCAGGTTTGAAATAAACAGGGATGTCGTGTTGTCTAAAAATCCTTTGAAACTTCTCAGACAGGCCCGAGACATAAGGGATAGAGACCCCCCTCCTGCTGGGGTCTTTATCCTTTCTGTCCTGTTTCTTGGCTCTTCTGACTTTGTTAAAGGCCCAGTTGGGATATCCACAAGCTGAGAGGGCACGATGGACGTGTTCTTCCTCCTCCTCCTCCTCTGGGCTGGTGGGTACTTCATGGGCTGTGTGTTGTAGTGTCCTGATCACTCCCAACTTGTGCTGCAGTGGGTGGTTAGAACCGAACAATAAGTCCTGATCTGTGTGGGTGGGTTTCCTGTATACTTCTGTCTGAAGGCTGCCTTCCTCCTCTGATTGTGGAGCAATCAAGAAACGCCAACCGGTTGTCCTTAGCATCTTCTCGGGTGAACTTGATGTAAACATCCAACCCATTGATATGCTCAGAGAACGTTTCCAGCTCTTGTTTCTTGATTATCACAAAGGTATCATCCACGTAACGCAGCCAGAGGCTCGGAGGTGTGCCCAGGAAGGAGGTCAGAGCCTTCTTCTCAAAGTGTTCCATATATAGGTTGGCTACGATCGGTGAGACCGGAGAGCCCATAGCACAGCCGTGGATCTGTCTGTAAAAGTGTCCCCTGAATTGGAAGTAAGTTGTGTTAAGGCAGATGTCCAATAGTCGGCAGATGTATTCAGGTGTGAATTTGGTCCTTTCCGGTAGGGTTGAGTCCTCCTGCAGTCGCATCCTCACTGCTGCCACTGCCTCAGAGGTAGGAATACAAGTGAAAAGGGACACCACGTCATACGAGACCATAACGTCATCTGGGTCCATTTGGAGGTGTCTCACTTTGCTCACAAAGTGCTGTGTGTTGTCCACATGATGTTCTGAGTTTCCCACTAACGGAGCCAAGATGGTGGTCAAGTGTTTAGCTACATTGTATGTGATGGAGTCCGTGCTACACACCATGGGTCTCAATGGGACATTCTCTTTGTGTATTTTGGGGAGGCCATAAATACATGGAATGGCTTCACCAGGATACAGTCTGTAGTACAGAGGCCTGTCCATCACCTCCTCCTTCTCAAGCTTCTGTAGACAGTCTATAACCTTCTTCTTGTAGCTACTTGTGGGGTCCCTTTTCAGTCTTTCATATGTGGAGGTGTCCTCAAGGAGGCTGTTGACTTTGGACTCATAGTCCGCTGTGTTCAAGATCACTGTGCAGCGTCCTTTGTCAGCTGGTGAGATGTTTATGGTATGGTCCTTCTGTAGAGCTGAAAGTGCCTTCCTCTCTTCTGGTGTGATGTTAGAAGGAGGTGGTTTGGCACTTTTTAGGGTGGCGGTGACCCGCATCCTGAGGTCTGCTGCCTCGGAATCACTCAATCTGTTGTTTCTGATGGTTGTCTCTGTGGCTGTGATGTCGTCTGTTGTTGGGATATGGTTGGAGGTGACCGAGTCCTTTGGAAAGGACATCTATTTGTGCCTGAGTCAGGATTTAATTTGGCTCAGATTTATGAGCCTCCTGACACCCTGGTCCAGATCAATGGACCAGTCAAATGTTAATGAGGTCATCAGCAGTGAGGAGGGAGCTACAGCCATCAATAGAACAATAGACCTAAGACAATAATAGACCTGAGCCACAGGTGACACTAGGCAGGGCCAACTATTAAACTAACAAAGACAGACCAATTATCAAGTCCCAGGGACAAACAAACAATTTTCCAAACGTAGACAGGTGTTCAGTGACTCCTCCCTGTGGGCAGGACTCTCACTACTTAGAGCAGCATAAGCTCTCAGATTGACAATGACTTTTGGATAAAAGTCGAAACGTCTTGATCTTCAAACGGCATCCGGATGACGACCCCTGAAACCCTTTCTACGATAGTAGTAGTAGTAGTAGTAGTAGTAGTAGTAGTAGTATTAGCAATAGCAGTAGTAGTAGCAGTAGCAGCAGTAGTAGCAGTAGTAGTAGTAGCAGCAGTAGTAGTAGTAGTAGTGGTGGTAGCGGTGGCAGCGGTGGCAGTGGTAGCGGCGGTGGCAGCGGTGGCTGGTGGCGGTGGTGGTGGTGGCGGTGGTGGCGGTGGTGGTGGTGGCGGTGGTGGTGGTGGTGGTGGCGGTGGCGGTGGCGGTGGTGGTGGTGGCGGTGGCGGCGGTGGTGGTGGCGGTGGCGGCGGTGGTGGTGGCGGTGGCGGCGGTGGTGGTGGCGGTGGCGGTGGTGGTGGTGGTGGTGGTGGTGGTGGTGGTGGTGGTGGTGGTGGTGGTGGTGTTGGTTGTGGTGGTGGTGGTGGTGGTGGTGGTGGTAGCGGTAGCGGTGGCGGTGGCGGTGGTAGTGGTGGCGGCGGTGGTGGCGGCGGCGGCGGCGGCGGTGGCGGCAGTGGTGGTGGCAGTAGTAGTAGTAGTAGTAGCAGTAGCAGTAGTAGCAGTAGTAGCAGTAGTACCTGTACTCCGGTGAGCTGGATGTAGTCTGAGATAAACCAAGCCAAACAGTGACACATGAAGAACACCATCATGTCCCATCTGACCAATCAGAGAAAAGAACATACTGCTGTTAGCCAATCAGAGCGCAGGACGACAACTCAAGCAACCGCAGTCCACAGAGCAGTATTTGTAGAAGTATTTACAGTGGTACTTCCAGTAGTATTTTCAGTAGTACTTTATGTAGTACTTTATGTAGTACTTTATGTAGTACTTTATGTAGTACTTTATGTAGTACTTGCAGTTGCAGTACTCACCTGAAGACGTAGTGGGCGGCCCAGCCGATGATGAGGCTGGCGAGGAAACACTCTGAGACCGGCTCCAGGACCGTCCCAGGAAGCATGTTGATCCTCAGCTTAGTCCATCTGCAACAAGAACCAGGACTGAACCAGGACTGGACCGGGACTGGACCGGGACTGGACCGGGACTGGACCGGGACTGGACCGGGACTGGACCGGGACTGAACCGGGACTGAACCGGGACTGAACCAGGACTGAACCAGGACTGAACAGCCTCCTTCTATTCACAGTTCGACCCCCTCCAGGTGTCCTGGACTATTTAAGCCCCTCCCCTCGGGCAGGAGGCTACGGTCCATCTGGACCAGAACCTCCATCTGGACCAGAACCTCCCTCCACAAGAACAGTTCCTGTCCCTCTGTTGGACTCATGAAGACTTTACACCTGCCACTGTAACAATCATATTATATAAGAACTGTCTGTCTGTCCAACTGTACATTCTGTATTTAGTCTTAATCTATTTTATTGTATTTTATTCTTATTCTTAATCTTAATCTTAATCTTACGCCGAAGCAAGTTCCTGTTTGTGAATTTTGACACTGACAACAGCAAATAAACTAATTCCGACTCTGATTCTGGACCAGGACTGCACTAGCACTGAGCTAAACCAGGACTAAACCAGGACCAACTGCGAGGCCATTCTAGCACATGACTGAATGGCCCAATCAGAGCGTGCGCTGAAGGTCACCTGATCATCCTGGACTGGAACTGTGCGATGGAGTAGGACCCCGAGTTCTGCAGCGCCACCTGCGTCGCCATCGAGAACTTCCAGCCTCTGAAGAAAGAGAACGTCGTGATTTAATAGAGACCGCACAGAGGCCCCGCCCAAGCCCCGCCCCGGCCCCGGCCCGGTACCTGTCGGCGATGGCCTTGGCCATGAAGTAATCCTCTGCGATGTACTGAGCGAAGGCCACGAGGCCCCCGGCCTGGTCCAGGACGTCTTTCCTCATGAGGCACGACATCCCAGTCACACACTTTATCCCCGTCACATTCGCCGAGATGTACGAGCGCGGGTGGGACGTCCCGAAGTACACCTGAAACCACACCCACAGGTGAGCCACAGGTGAGCCACAGGTGAGCCTCAGGTGAGCCTCAGGTGAGCCACAGGTGAGCCTCAGGTGACCCACAGGTGAGCCACAGGTGACCCACAGGTGAGCCACAGGTGAGCCTCAGGTGACCCACAGGTGAGCCTCAGGTGAGCCACAGGTGAGCCACAGGTGACCCACAGGTGAGCCTCAGGTGAGCCTCAGGCGGGCCACAGGCGACCCACAGGTGAGCCTCAGGTGAGCCTCAGGCGGGCCACAGGTGACACACAGGTGACCCACAGGTGACCCACAGGTGAGCCTCAGGTGAGCCTCAGGTGAGCCACAGGCGGGCCACAGGCGACCCACAGGTGAGCCTCAGGCGGGCCACAGGTGACCCACAGGTGACCCACAGGTGAGCCTCAGGCGGGCCACAGGTGACCCACAGGTGAGCCTCAGGCGGGCCACAGGTGACCCACAGGTGAGCCTCAGGCGACCCACAGGTGACCCACAGGTGAGCCTCAGGTGAGCCACAGGAGACCCACAGGTGAGCCTCAGGTGAGCCACAGGTGAGCCACAGGTGAGCCACAGGTGAGCCACAGGCGACCCACAGGTGAGCCACAGGTGAGCCTCAGGTGAGCCACAGGCGACCCACAGGTGAGCCACAGGTGAGCCACAGGTGAGCCACAGGCGACCCACAGGTGAGCCTCAGGTGAGCCTCAGGTGAGCCACAGGTGAGCCACAGGTGAGCCACAGGTGAGCCACAGGTGAGCCTCAGGTGAGCCACAGGTGAGCCACAGGTGAGCCACAGGTGAGCCTCAGGTGAGCCACAGGTGAGCCTCAGGTGAGCCTCAGGTGAGCCACAGGTGAGCCTCAGGTGACCCACAGGTGAGCCTCAGGTGAGCCACAGGTGACCCACAGGTGACCCACAGGTGAGCCACAGGTGAGCCACAGGTGAGCCTCAGGTGAGCCTCAGGTGAGCCACAGGTGAGCCTCAGGTGAGCCTCAGGTGAGCCTCAGGTGAGCCACAGGTGAGCCTCAGGTGAGCCACAGGTGAGCCTCAGGCGGGCCACAGGTGACCCACAGGTGAGCCTCAGGTGACCCACAGGTGAGCCACAGGCTGTCAGTGGGACATGAGCGGGACTCAAGACCTGAGGTGTTTAGGCCCCATCCCAAAGGATTTGGGTCCTGGTAACGTGTGTTGCTATGGTAACGTGTGTGTTGCTATGGTAACGTGTGTGTTGCTATGGTAACGTGTGTGTTGCTATGGTAACGTGTGTGTTGCTATGGTAACGTGTGTGTTGCTATGGTAACGTGTGTGTTGCTATGGTAACGTGTGTGTTGCTATGGTAACGTGTGTGTTGCTATGGTAACGTGTGTGTCACCTGCTCGAGTGTGGCAGCGAAGCCTTGGCGGTCGGCGACGTACGGCAGCCCGTGCACCAGACCCACCTTCTCGGTCATCTGATTGGTCAGATCTGTGAGTGTGTCTGCTTTCACTGAGGAGAGAGAAAGAGGTGTGAGCCGGGCCTGGGCCTGGGCCGGGCCTGAGCCGGGCCTGGGCCTGGGCCGGGCCTGAGCCGGGCCTGAGTCTCACCTCTGATGCCGCTGTCACAGACCCACACCAGGCCGTACTTGGCGCCCTCGTACCCGGGCATCAGGTTGTTGATCTTGGGGTTGATGCCCACTTTCTTTCCCCCTGAAACACACAGCAGCACGTTAGCTGTTAGCTGTTAGCTACAAGCTGTTAGCTGTTAGCTACGAGCTGCTAGGGCAGGGCCCGTCTCAGGGATAACACAGACATTATTTCACTCACGACAATGTCAAGATGTCAATTAACATGAACACGTGTGATTGGACAGTGGGAGGAGCCAGAGCAGGCAGAGAGAACAAGAGATGAGAGAGGGAGGGGAGAGAGAGAAGAGAGAGGGAGAAGAGAGGGAGGAGAGAGAGAGAGAGAGAGAGAGAGAGGGAGAAGAGAGGGAGGAGAGAGAGGGAGAGAGAGAGAGAAGAGAGAGAGAAGAGAGAGAGAGGGAGAGAGAGAGAGAGAGAAGAGAGAGAGAGAGAGAGAAGAGAGGGAGGAGAGAGAGAGAGAGAAGAGAGAGAGAGAGAGAGGGAGAAGAGAGAGAGAGAGAGGGAGAGAGAGAGAGAGAGAAGAGAGAGAGGAGAGAGAGAGAGAGAAGAGAGAGAGAGAGAGAGAGAGAGAGAGAGAGAGAGAGAGAGAGAGAGAGAGAGAGAGAGAGAGAGAGAGAGAGAGAGAGAGAGAGAGAGAGAGAGAGGGAGAGAGAGAGAGAGAGAGAGAGAGAGAGAGAGAGAGAGAGAGAGAGAGAGAGAGAGAGAGAGAGAGAGAGAGAGAGAGAGAGAGAGAGAGAGAGAGAGAGAGAGAGAGAGAGAGAGAGAGAGAGAGAGAGAGAGAAGAGAGAGAGAGAGAGAGAGAGAAGAGAGAGAGAAGAGAGGGAGAAGAGAGAGAGAGAGAGAAGAGAGAGAGGAGAGAGAGGGAGAAGAGAGAGGGGGTGAGGGGCATGAGTGAGATGAGAGTGAGATGAGAGAACAGGTTCACTGGAGCGTTCCAGGCGACTGGTCACTGGGACGTGTCCCACCTGAGCGTCAGTGGAACTGTAAACCCTCCCGTGACCTGGAGCTGGACCTGACCCTCAGATCAAAGTCACAGACAAGACTCAGCACAAACAGTGAACCATTAACCTCCACAGACACCATGGAAACACGTGTTACAGAAGAAGAATCTGTCATTTACAGTTAGCATTAGCCACATGAGCTCATTCAGCTGACGCTCTGGGAGCGGAGCTCGTGTCCTTCCAGTGGAAATGACCCAGTTCCAGTGTCTGGGACGTAGCATAAAGCCCCAGTGTGGACCTCCACGAGCCACAGGAGCAACACCAGAATCACAGTCTACGGCTGAGACTAGAAATGCACCTTTTGATTGGTCGACGAGCTGTTCAGGACACAAAAGTCACGTGGTCTTTACCACCAGGAGAAGCTGAAGTGAAGCCGTGCTTCCTGCTCTCAGGGGGGCGTGTCTCTGCGCTCTGTCTGTTTTGCTTCTTGTCTCATACTTTTATTCTTTGTTGATTCGCTGTTTGCTGGAAATGCATCTGATTCTCTGAGCGCGACTGACACACTGTGTCCCATCAGAAGGAGCACCTGGAGAACCCACTGGTCCTGACGGGACGCCTGAACAACCGGCAGGTTCTGAGTCTGAAGTTCTGTTTGTGGAAGAACTTGATCCTTTTTGACTCTTGACAGTGGCTCGTCTGATTGGACGGGGCCCTGCCTTAAACACATGTCACAGCCGCCTTCAGCCGCTGTCTGTGAAAGTGAAGAGACCTTCAGTGACACGAGCAGCTGAAGGATTAGAACAGAGGAAACACCAGAGAGCTCCAACATCTGAGCACGGACGGAGGACAAGAACATGTGACGACATGGAGGTCACGACATGAAACGGAGGCTCCAGAGGGACACGAGAACCAGAACTGATCGATTATGATCAGGACAAACTGCAGAAGATCAATAATGGATGATTGTAAATGTTCTCCTCCGACTAGAGTCCTGCAGCTGAGCCTGATCTTCTCCTCAGTCCTGCCCCAGGACAAGGCCCCGGACTCAAACATCAGGCCCTTCTGCCCCGACCCTCGTCTGCCCTTTAACACCAGCCTGGACTTTACCCCTTTTGGTTTCTCAAACAGTTGTATCTTCTGTGTGGATTCCTCAGAACACTGAGTGTGTCGTGTGTGTGTGACTCGGCTGTCGTTAAACTGTGTGTGTCGTCTGTAAATGTAAAGTGTGTTCTGTAACAGCAGCTGTAGCTTCAGCGCTGTGAGCCTTAAAGGTGGAAAAGTGTTCCAGTCTGTGAGGATCTGGTGGAGAGTGTTTTCGGCTCAGTTTGGGTCAAAGACTTTAACGATTATTCAGCTGCTGAAATAGTTATAACGGTTATTTGAAATATTGATTTGTTGCGATGACGCCCTGATCCAATCTGTCTGAACGAACGCCCTGTGGTCCAGACCTGCACAAACATGTTCTACACACGACGCTTGGATTAGTTCCACGGTTCAACTCGACTTCCACGTGTGTCTAGTCCACTGTCATTTTTAAAAACACATTTCTGATCAAATAAAGGGCCTTACGTCTAACATTTGTGACTAAATGTGTAATGTTCTCTTTAGTAACACCACGGTCGTTCTCAAAGATCTTCTGGTGTGTTTAGAGTCTTTAGTCCAGACAAACGAGACCAAACACAGGAGCTGAACCGAGGCTGAGGAGGATTTACCGATGAAGAGGCGCGCGTCCACTCCAGGATACTTCCCCAGCAGCTTCTTACACACCTCCACGGCCGGGTCGTCCTGGTCCTGGACGCACAGCAGGATCTCGTACTGAAACAACAGAACGACTCAGCTTTAGACCCACAGAAGACCCACAGAAGACCCTCTGAAGACCCACCGAAGACCCACAGAGGACCCACCGAAGACCCACCGAAGACCCACAGAAGACCCACAGAAGACCCACAGAAGACCCTCTAAAGACCCACAGAAGACCCACAGAAGACCCACAGAAGACCCTCTAAAGACCCACAGAAGACCCACTGAAGACCCTCTAAAGACCCACAGAAGACCCACAGAAGACCCTCTAAAGACCCACAGAAGACCCACAGAAGACCCACAGAAGACCCACAGAAGACCCTCTAAAGACCCACAGAAGACCCACAGAAGACCCACAGAAGACCCACAGAGGACCCACAGAAGACCCACAGAAGACCCACCGAAGACCCACTGAAGACCCTCTGAAGACCCACTGAAGACCCACTGAAGACCCACAGAAGACCCACAGAAGACCCACAGAAGACCCACAGAAGACCCACAGAAGACCCACTGAAGACCCTCTGAAGACCCACTGAAGACCCACTGAAGACCCACAGAAGACCCACAGAAGACCCTCTGAAGACCCACTGAAGACCCACAGAAGACCCTCTGAAGACCCACTGAAGACCCACAGAAGACCCACAGAAGACCCACAGAAGACCCACAGAAGACCCACAGAAGACCCTCTAAAGACCCACAGAAGACCCTCTAAAGACCCACAGAAGACCCACAGAAGACCCACAGAAGACCCACAGAAGACCCACAGAAGACCCACAGAAGACCCACAGAAGACCCACGGAAGACCCACAGAAGACCCACAGAAGACCCACTGAAGACCCTCTGAAGACCCACTGAAGACCCACTGAAGACCCACAGAAGACCCTCTGAAGACCCACAGAAGACCCACTGAAGACCCACAGAAGACCCTCTGAAGACCCACGGAAGACCCACGGAAGACCCACGGAAGACCCACAGAAGACCCACGGAAGACCCACTGAAGACCCACAGAAGACCCTCTGAAGACCCACGGAAGACCCACGGAAGACCCACAGAAGACCCACCGAAGACCCACCGAAGACCCACAGCTCCCTCTGCTCCTCTGCTCCTCTGACCCTCTGCTCCCTCTGCTCCCTCTGACCCTCTGCTCCCTCTGCTCCTCTGCTCCTCTGACCCTCTGCTCCTCTGACCCTCTGCTCCCTCTGCTCCCTCTGCTCCTCTGCTCCCTCTGCTCCCTCTGCTCCCTCTGCTCCCTCTGCTCCCTCTGCTCCCTCTGCTCCCTCTGCTCCCTCTGCTCCCTCTGCTCCCTCTGACCCTCTGCTCCTCTGACCTCTGCTCCCTCTGCTCCCTCTGACCCTCTGCTCCCTCTGCTCCCTCTGCTCCTCTGCTCCCTCTGCTCCCTCTGCTCCCTCTGACCCTCTGCTCCTCTGCTGCTCCCTCTGCTCCCTCTGCTCCTCTGACCCTCTGCTCCCTCTGCTCCTCTGCTCCCTCTGACCCTCTGCTCCTCTGACCCTCTGCTCCTCTGCTCCTCTGCTCCTCTGCTCCTCTGACCCTCTGCTCCCTCTGACCCTCTGCTCCCTCTGCTCCTCTGCTCCTCTGCTCCCTCTGCTCCTCTGCTCCTCTGCTCCTCTGCTCCTCTGCTCCCCTGCTCCTCTGCTCCCTCTGCTCCCTCTGCTCCCTCTGCTCCTCTGCTCCCTCTGCTCCCTCTGCTCCTCTGCTCCCTCTGCTCCTCTGCTCCTCTGCTCCTCTGCTCCCTCTGCTCCCCCTGCTCCCTCTGCTCCCTCTGCTCCCTCTGCTCCTCTGCTCCTCTGCTCCCTCTGCTCCCTCTGCTCCCTCTGCTCCCTCTGCTCCCTCTGCTCCCTCTGCTCCCTCTGCTCCCTCTGCTCCTCTGCTCCCTCTGCTCCCCCTGCTCCCTCTGCTCCCTCTGCTCCCTCTGCTCCCTCTGCTCCCCCTGCTCCCTCTCTGCTCCCTGCTGTCTGCTCTCTGTTTCTCCTCTGTTCCCTCTGTTTCCTCTGTTTCTGCTCCCTCTGCTCCTCTGCTCCTCTGCTCCTCTGCTCCCTCTGCTCCCTCTGCTCCTCTGCTCCCTCTGCTCCCTCTGCTCCTCTGCTCCCTCTGCTCCCTCTGCTCCCTCTGCTCCCTCTGCTCCCTCTGCTCCCTCTGCTCCCTCTGCTCCCTCTGCTCCCTCTGCTCCCTCTGCTCCCTCTGCTCCCTCTGCTCCTCACCTTTGGGTAGTCCAGGGTGAAGAAGGTCTCCAGGTTGGACACCAGGTTTGGGTCGACTCCTTTCAGAGGCTTCAACAGAGAAACGCCGTTGAACTGAGCGAACGGCTGCTTCACCTCTGGACGTTTGCGATGCAGATGCAGCCTCCTGGAGAGAGACAGTGTCAGACCGGGGCTGAAACGGGGCCGAAACGGGGCTGAAACGGGGCTGAAACGGGGCTGAAATGGGGCCGAAACGGGACTGAAACGGGGCTGAAACGGGGCTGAAACGGGACTGAAACGGAGCTGAAAGCGGGGGCTGAAAGCGGGGCTGAAAGCGGGGCTGAAAGCGGGGCTGAAAGCGGGACTGAAAGCGGGGCGAAAGCGGGGCAGCAGGACTGAAACGGGACTGAAACGGGACTGAAACGGGACTGAAACGGGGCTGAAACGGGGCTGAAACGGGGCTGAAACGGGGCTGAAACGGGACTGAAACGGGGCTGAAACGGGGCCAAAATGGGGCTGAAACGGGACTGAAACGGGACTGAAACAGGACTGAAACGGGACTGAAACGGGACTGAAACGGGACTGAAACAGGACTGAAACGGGGCTGAAACGGGACTGAAACGGGGCTGAAACGGGGCTGAAACGGGGCTGAAACGGGGCTGAAACGGGGCTGAAACGGGACTGAAACGGGACTGAAACGGGACTGAAACGGGACTGAAACGGGACTGAAACGGGGCTGAAACGGGGCTGAAACGGGGCTGAAACGGGGCTGAAACGGGGCTGAAACGGGGCTGAAACGGGACTGAAACAGTGTGTGTCCCGTGTGTGTGTGTGTACAGTGTGTGTGTCTGTGTGTGTGTGTACCCCGTGTGTGTCCCGTGTCTGTGTGTCCCGTGTGTGTGTCCCGTGTCTGTGTGTGTGTCCCGTGTGTGTGTGTACAGTGTGTGTGTCTGTGTGTGTGTACCTCGTGTGTGTCCCGTGTCTGTGTGTCCCGTGTGTGTGTCCCGTGTGTGTGTCCCGTGTGTGTCCCGTATGTGTCCCGTATGTGTGTGTCCCGTGTGTGTGTGTCCCGTGCGTGTCCCGTATGTGTCCCGTATGTGTGTGTCCCGTGTGTGTGTGTCCCGTGCGTGTCCCCGTGTGTGTGTGTCCCGTGCGTGTCCCCGTGTGTGTGTGTCCCGTGCGTGTCCCCGTGTGTGTGTGTCCCGTGCGTGTCCCCGTGTGTCCCGTGCGTGTCCCTGTGTGTGTGTGTCCCGTGTGTCTGTGTCCTGTGTCCCGTGTGTGTCCCGTGTCCCGTGTGTGAGGGGTATTACTGGGCCGTGGGTCACGCTGGGCCCTAAAGCTCGGTGTGACTGATCATGTGACACACACTTTCTGCTGGTGTCTCAGCGGGACGTCCTCCTGTGGGACGGGCCTTTCACCCTCACGTTTGAGAGGACAGGGGCACAGGAGGACGCACTGAACAGCCCTCACACTGGGTTTGGAGACGACACACACGACGAGGAGGTGCTTTAAAGGGCCCATGACACAGATAAGATCATCACACTTAAAGGGCCCATGACACAGATAAGATCATCACACTTAAAGGGCCCATGACACAGATAAGATCATCACACTTAAAGGGCCCATGACACAGATAAGATCATCACACTTAAAGGGCCCATGACACAGATAAGATCATCACACTTAAAGGGCCCATGACACAGATAAGATCATCACACTTAAAGGGCCCATGACACAGATAAGATCATCACACTTAAAGGGCCCATGACACAGATAAGATCATCACACTTAAAGGGCCCATGACACAGATAAGATCATCACACTTACGCCTGATGCACACCGACTCCGGTCCGGCTCCGGTTCGGGACGCTAGGTCCCGATCGGTCCGGGTCCATAAGACTTAGAAAGTGCTTAAAATCACGCGCCCTGTCACACCGACCTCGGGCTCTGCGTCGCCGGGTCCGGCAGCAGCGTAGTCTCCGGAAAGAATCCGCACAGAAGTCTATTTTGCCAGGCGCGCAGCGGTCTGGTGCGGCTTTCATGTCATATATGACGAGTGTTTCGCGTAAACCACGTGAATCTACGTGGCTTTCGTCAAGCGGACCGCAGTTAACCGAGCTGGTGTGACAGGCGTCTGCAAAGACTGCCAGGTGGGTCCCGGACCGCGACCGGACTGGACTCAGTGTACACTAGGCGTCAAAGGGCCCATGACACAGATAAGATCATCACACTTAAAGGGCCCATGACACAGATAAGATCATCACACTTAAAGGGCGTACGACAGGTTTTTAGGATTCTCTCATTTTGACTTCATTCAGTGCATTAATACCTCTTGTAAATATAAATTGTAGTTTTACACCAATCAGGTCACTATTTGTGGAGAAAAGTTGAAACATCTGTTGAAAATTACAGGAAGTAAACAAACTGATGACATCACACAAAGGTTATGCATAATTTACACAAAATAAACTACTTTTTTGACTCTTTAAACATCGATTCAACAAAATAAAAGCGTTCACGTGTGTTTCTCTTTGTCAAATGAACAAAATCTGTGACATTAGATGAGTTTTGGCCAATGTACAGTGTGGTTGCTATGGTGCTTTCTTAGTGTGATGTCATACTTTACAACCAGGAAGTAAAATTATAAACCTAATAGAACAGCTAAACTGTGGTAAAATGTGAAAAGATTTGAGTAGAAATTGAAATATATTTGTCTTAACTGCGTTTTAGTTAAATGAGTCGTTCGACCCGTCAGAGGCCCTTTAACTATATTTGTCCCAGTTTGGCCATTTTTAGGTTAAAATCTTTACTTCCTGGTTCTAAATCAGGAAATCCTGTACCCGTCGCCATAGCAACCGCGTCATAAACACCTCTAATGTCACAAAAATGGTTATTTGACAAATAAAAATGTACGGCAGCGCCTTTATTTTGTTGAATTCATGTTTAAAGGATCAGAAATGGTGTTTGTCGGTTGTAAATTGTCCCTCGTGAGTCTCCGTAGCGCGACGTCATCGTGTTTTGGAACTTCCTGTAAATTTCAACATATTTTTCAACTTTCTTCACAAACTCATTATGGGTTGGTGTAAAAGTATCACACGTTTGTACGACAGGTTTTATTCCACCAAATAAAACTAGAAAAACATCATAAAAACCTGTCGTACGCCCTTTAAACCATGTTAAATATATGAATCAAATTAAAAGATCAGATTAGTGGACGTTAAAGGCCATTTGGACCCTTTAAAAAGCTGAATGTTTAAAAAGTGAAATGACGGCAAAATAAAGAGACACTTTCAATGATTAACAAAGATCAGATTTAAATGCAAATTATTTCTTCTTTACATCGTCTTAATGTAATTATTTCACATTTATAACAAAATAATAAGCAACCGTTTTAAATTCCCAGGGCAGAAGTGACAGTTCATTTACTTTTCTATTCGATTCTATCAAAGGACGGGGAAAACCTGTCATTTCTGTGAGTATTTGTCCAGTAAAACCTGAAGTGGGTGACATCATGTGCTTTTAATGTTTGGTAAATGTCATAAATCCAGTGTTAAATGTGTTTAAATGTCACATGTGTCTGTGTTCACTCTTTTCTGAGTTTAATCCCAGGTTCTACACGTCACGGTCCAGAGTTAGAACGTGTTTGTTTCCAGGTTTCTGCAGGAGCTGAACATAAAGCTCCTTTAATGAAGTGCACACAGTAAAGGCCTCCAGCACAGAACAGTCCGTTTCATTTGTGTGTGATTTGTTTACAGGAGGAAGCGTCTCCCGGAAGTGACGTCACAGTGAGGCTAACGGGCTAACGAGCTAACGAGCTAACGAGCTTCAGCGCAGAAAGGGCAGAACCAACGACATTAAAACGCGTTCCTTTTGACCTGTTCACGGTCCAAACGGGGCCGGTGACGAGTGCGCGCTTTGTGACGTCACACAAACTAACGCAACGCCGTAGACTTTATGTTTTTAGCTCCGCGGCTAAAGCTAACGGCACCGAAAACGCCCCTGGACGAACCGTACGCGGTTATAACGGGCCGGAACCGGGGTTATACCGGAGACACACCCGCCAGTGACACGTACGGCCCGCGGGAGACGGTCTGGGTGAAAAGTACCGCATAAAACACGTCTGGATACAGGAAAACACGAGGAAACAGTCTGTTAGCACTTAGCTTAGCCGTTAGCATCCGAGCTACTCACACGTAAATGATGGACATGAAATGCATGAGCCACAGAACCACGAACAGCAGCAGGCCGAACACCGCCAGGGCCTGAAGGGCGAGCTCCAGGGCCGCCATGGTGCTCCCGACCCGGCCTCAGGCTCCGCAGGACCCGGCCTCACAGCTCCACACGCCCCGGCCTCACAGCTCCACACGCCCCGGCCTCACAGCTCCACACGCCCCGGCCTCACAGCTCCACACGCCCCGGCCTCACAGCTCCACACGCCCCGGCCTCACAGCTCCACACGCCCCGGCCTCACAGCTCCAGTCACGCCGGCCTCACAGCTCCAGTCACGCCGGCCTCACAGCTCCTCTCTGCCCGGGGGAGCTCCGCACAGACCGGGCTCAGAGCGCAGTGTGTGCCGGGTTGGTTTGAATGATTTCCGGCTGCGCGCAGAAAGCGTGCTGCTGCCGCCCTCAGGTCACACCGGGCACTGCCAGTGGACGCTTAACTTGGTGAACAAAGGTCTGTGGAGCGGCAGAGCTCTGGCAGACACGGATCCCCCGCTGCCGCTGATGCTCTGCCCGGCTCTGGGCTCCGGAGGGCGGTGTGACAGTCAGCTGACCTGCACTTCCGCCCTCACAATAAGAGCCTGATGGGAACATTGATACAACAGGAATGAATCATCTGTCCAGGAACTAGCGCCGGTTAATCATCAGCGATAAATGGACTTCTCTGTTTGTACTTTATCTAACGCTCATGTTCGACCAAACTAATGTGATAAAGACAGATCAAAAGGGTATAAATTCTTCCTTTTTATTAATGTGAATTAAACACAATCATGATAAGATAAGATAAGATAAGAGAGCCTTTATCTGTCCCACAATGGGGGAAATTCCACTGTTGCAACACACAGTTTAGAACAGGAATGAATGAAACAGTTGCATGCAATAAAAATAGGATAAATAAACATGGAAATAAAAATACAATATAAAGTATAAAGTGCACACTCTTATTTACAGTAGGTGGCTGTCTGGGAATAAATAGTAAAAATGGCAAATAAAGTGTAAAAGTGTGTGTTATATACAGGAAGTGACTATAGTGAGGTAAAAGTGTATTAATAGTATGTTAAATTATATTTATCATGATTATCACAGGTGAATGACACATGTTACAGTATTGCACATGATTATAACAGGTGAATGACACATGTTACAGTATTGCACATGATTATAACAGGTGAATGACACATGTTACAGTATTGCACATGATTATAACAGGTGAATGACATCATGTTACAGTATTGCACATGATTATAGCGGGTGAATGGCACATGTTACAGTATTGCACATGATTATAGCAGGTGAATGACACATGTTACAGTATTGCACATGATTATAGCGGGTGAATGACACATGTTACAGTATTGCACATGATTATATCTGGTGAATGACACATGTTACAGTATTGCACATGATTATAGCGGGTGAATGACACATGTTACAGTATTGCACATGATTATAACAGGTGAATGACACATGTTACAGTATTGCACATGATTATAACAGGTGAATGACACATGTTACAGTATTGCACATGATTATAACAGGTGAATGACACATGTTACAGTATTGCACATGATTATAACAGGTGAATGACACATGTTACAGTATTGCACATGATTATAACAGGTGAATGACACATGTTACAGTATTGCACATGATTATAACAGGTGAATGACACATGTTACAGTATTGCACATGATTATAACAGGTGAATGACACATGTTACAGTATTGCACATGATTGTAGCGGGTGACTGACACATGTTACAGTATTGCACATGATTATAGCGGGTGAATGGCACATGTTACAGTATTGCACATGATTATAGCGGGTGAATGACACATGTTACAGTATTGCACATGATTATAGCGGGTGAATGACATGTTACAGTATTGCACATGATTATAGCGGGTGAATGACACATGTTACAGTATTGCACATGATTATAACAGGTGAATGACACATGTTACAGTATTGCACATGATTATAGCGGGTGACTGACACATGTTACAGTATTGCACATGATTATAGCGGGTGAATGACACATGTTACAGTATTGCACATGATTATCACAGGTGAATGACACATGTTACAGTATTGCACATGATTATAGCGGGTGAATGGCACATGTTACAGTATTGCACATGATTATAGCGGGTGACTGACACATGTTACAGTATTGCGCATGATTGTAGCGGGTGAATGACACGTTACAGTATTGCACATGATTAAAGCGGGTGACTGACACATGTTACAGTATTGCGCATGATTGTAGCGGGTGAATGACACATGTTACAGTATTGCACATGATTATAGCGGGTGAATGACACATGTTACAGTATTGCACATGATTATAACAGGTGAATGACATCATGTTACAGTATTGCACATGATTATAGCGGGTGACTGACACATGTAACAGTATTGCACATGATTATCACAGGTGAATGACACATGTTACAGTATTGCACATGATTATAGCGGGTGAATGACACATGTTACAGTATTGCACATGATTATAGCAGGTGAATGACACATGTTACAGTATTGCACATGATTATCACAGGTGAATGACACATGTTACAGTATTGCACATGATTATCACAGGTGAATGACACATGTTACAGTATTGCACATGATTATAACAGGTGAATGACACATGTTACAGTATTGCACATGATTATAGCAGGTGAATGACACATGTTACAGTATTGCACATGATTATCACAGGTGAATGACACATGTTACAGTATTGCACATGATTATAGCAGGTGAATGACACATGTTACAGTATTGCACATGATTATCACAGGTGACTGACACATGTTACAGTATTGCACATGATTATCACAGGAATGAGGCGGGTGTTGGACTGGGGGGTGAGGCGGGGGGTGAGGCGAGTGTTGGACTGGGGGTGAGGCGGGGGGTGAGGTGAGTGTTGGACTGGGGGGTGAGGCGGGTGTCAGACTGGGGGGTGAGGCGGGTGTTGGGCTGGGGGGTGAGGCGGGTGTCAGACAGGGGGGTGAGGCGGGGGGTGAGGCGGGTGTCAGACTGGGGGGTGAGGCGGGTGTTGGGCTGGGGGGGTGAGGCGGATGTTGGACAGGGGGGTGAGGCGGGTGTCAGACTGGGGGGTGAGGCGGGGGGTGAGGCGGGTGTCAGACTGGGGGGTGAGGCGGGTGTTGGGCTGGGGGGGTGAGGCGGATGTTGGACGGGGGGGTGAGGCGGGTGTCAGACTGGGGGGTGAGGCGGGGGGTGAGGCGGGTGTCAGACTGGGGGGTGAGGCGGGTGTTGGGCTGGGGGGGTGAGGCGGATGTTGGACTGGGGGGTGAGGCGGGGGGGTGAGGCGGGTGTTGGACTGGGGGGTGAGGCGGGTGTTGGACTGGGGGGTGAGGCGGGTGTCAGACTGGGGGGTGAGGCGGGGGGTGAGGCGGGTGTCAGACTGGGGGGTGAGGCGAGTGTTGGACTGGGGGTGAGGCGGGGGGGTGAGGCGAGTGTTGGACTGGGGGGTGAGGCGGGTGTTGGACTGGGGGGTGAGGCGGGTGATGGACTGGGGGGTGAGGCGGGGGGTGAGGCGGGTGTCGGACTGGGGGTGAGGCGGGGGGGTGAGGCGAGTGTTGGACTGGGGGGTGAGGCGGGGGGTGAGGCGGGTGTCAGACTGGGGGGTGAGGCGGGGGGTGAGGCGGGTGTCAGACTGGGGGGTGAGGCGAGTGTTGGACTGGGGGGTGAGGCGGGGGGTGAGGCGGGTGTTGGACTGGGGGGTGAGGCGGGTGTCAGACTGGGGGGTGAGGCGGGGGGTGAGGCGGGTGTCAGACTGGGGGGTGAGGCGGGTGTTGGGCTGGGGGGGTGAGGCGGATGTTGGGCTGGGGGGGTGAGGCGGGTGTCAGACTGGGGGGTGAGGCGGGGGGTGAGGCGGGTGTTGGACTGGGGGGTGAGGCGGGTGTTGGACTGGGGGGTGAGGCGGGTGTTGGAGGGGGGTGAGGCGGGTGTTGGACTGGGGGGTGAGGCGGGTGTTGGACTGGGGGTGAGGCGGGGGGTGAGGTGAGTGTTGGACTGGGGGGTGAGTTTAGAGCAGCTGGTCTGGAGGCTCTGGTGCTGGGACAGTTCATCTGGACACAGTTCATCTGGACAGTTCCTCTGGACAGTTCCTCTGGACACAGTTCCTCTGGACACAGTTCATCTGGACACAGTTCATCTGGACAGTTACTCTGGACACAGTTCCTCTGGACACAGTTCCTCTGGACACAGTTCATCTGGACAGTTACTCTGGACACAGTTCCTCTGGACACAGTTCCTCTGGACAGTCTGTGGTCTGGGCCTGAGGACACAGAGGCACAGTTCACCTTCAGGGATTATTTGGAGCAAAGGTCTCTGTGGTTTTCTTCCTGTTTGTGAGAGTGCAGTTCTTCATTGTTCCACAGGGAGGCGCTTTGACCTGATGACCTTCTGGAGCTGCATCAAGAGCAGATCCAGAGTTAACCATCGAGTCCACAGACTTATGGATGTCACTGGGACACTGTTGTGTTCAGGTCCTGTGCCCTGTGTCCAGGATGTCCTCGTGTGCCTGGAGGACCTGTCTCTGGATGAACTGTTGACTCGGTGTCTCAGTCTGTGGAGCACATAGAGTCAGGGGCGCGCACCTGCGCCGCCACCGCCACAAACTACACTCAATCAGCCCGGCCCCGCCCCCGGCCCCGGCCCCGCCCCCACTCACCTGAGTCATTAGCTGCAGGTGAGCGCCTCGCGCCGTAGGACCGGAACATGGCGGCGGCGGGGCGCGTGAGGGCAGTCCAGGCGCGTGCGCCGGCTCTGGTCCTGGGTCTGGTTCTGGTTCTGGTTCTGACGGGACTCACGCTGGTCCGGGTCTGGGGAAATCACCGGGACTCGGACAGAGCTGAGCCCGGACACGGCGCGCCCTCCTCGGCCTCGCGCAGCAGACCGGCCTCGGTGACGCTGTGGAGCTTCGTGCAGGAGACGGGAGCCCGCTCCGGAGGTAAGGCCCGGCTCTAACGGCCCCGGGGGCCCGCTCCGGAGGTAAGGCCCGGCTCTAACGGCCCCGGGGGCCCGCTCCGGAGGGAAGGCCCGGCTCTAACGGCCCCGGGGGCCCGCTCCGGAGGGAAGGCCCGGCTCTAACGGCCGGCCCGGGCCCGCTCCGGGAGGGAAGGCCCGGCTCTAACGGCCCCGGGGCCCGCTCCGGAGGAAGGCCCGGCACTAACGGCCCCGGGGGCCCGCTCCGGAGGGAAGGCCCGGCTCTAACGGCCCCGGGGGCCCGCTCCGGAGGGAAGGCCCGGCTCTAACGGCCCCGGGGGCCCGCTCCGGAGGGAAGGCCCCGGGAGCCCGCTCCGGAGCGTACACCAGGCGTTGGGGGGCGGAGGGGCCCCGAGTGCGCACCATTGTTAAAAAGGAATAATTTAACGAACTAAATAGAAATCATTATTTGTGCTGCAGATTTGTATCTCATCAAATTTAAAGTAACAAAACTTAAATTATAATTTTTTTTAAACAGTCTTATGTTTCAAATTTAAATGTTTCCTAGAACTCTTTTCTGTCTTCAGTCTTTGTTTCTGTGGGAAAAGTCCTGTGAGGCATAAATGACAAACATTAAATGTAACGGCGGCTCAGGTTCTGATCCAAAGGCTTGAAGTTAATGGAAAAACTCAAATTAAATTGAATAAATGAAATGTACAGTCGACATGAGGCGTAGACTCAGTGTAAATATTTAACTGTTCAGTTTAACCCGCGTGTCTGGGGGCGTGTCTGGGGGCGTGTCTGGGGGCGTGTCTGGGGGCGTGTCTGGGGGGGTGTCTGGTCTTGATGCACTTCTGATGTTTGTGTCCAGGTGGAAACTGCTCCTCAGCCTCTGATTGGACGAGGCCCGTCTTCCTCTGCAGCGAATCACAGCTCTTGGTTCGTTTCCCCAGATCCAGGTTTTCTCAAATCCGATTGGACGGTGAGTCAGAGCCTGCAGTGGTTAGCACCCCCTCTGATTGGCTCTAGCCCCGCCCCTCTGATTGGCTCTAGCCCCGCCCCTCTGATTGGCTCTAGCCCCGCCCCTCTGATTGGCTCTAGCCCCGCCCCTCTGATTGGCTCTAGCCCCGCCCCTCTGATTGGCTCTAGCCCCGCCCCTCTGATTGGCTCTAGCCCCCCCCTGAGGAGGAGCTGCTCCTGAGGCTTCTGGACCTGGTTCTTTGGGTCGTTAAAGCTCATGACCACATACAGGGCCGCACCTGTCACTCTCACACTCCTCCTTCTGAACCTGACC